>JAJMFQ010000048.1:0-49115 GCA_030574775.1 Yamadazyma atmosphaerica
TGAAATCAACTTGATCCATTTCATCAAGAATCATAGTTGGAGTTTTGTGGATAGACCCAACGGCGAACGAGAGGGTAACCTAAATCATTTGCTTCATAGGCTGTTGACATTCTAGGCAATCCAAACGCCAACCAGATTGAGATGCTCAATTCTCGTCTAAATCATTGGGTCCAGATTCTTTTGACCGAAGCTTACGTTCCCTCAAAGCAAAACGTAACTAACCACTACGGCCCCTGAGCTGAGGGGGTTTGAGAAGATTATGTATATGTTACTCTTGAGAAAAATGATATACACACTGCGGCAGACACTTTTATCAGCTATTTAGCCATCTACATTACTGGCCTCAAAAAATACAATCGCAGCAGAGAATGGCCCATAAAAAATAAGACCACATACAAAACGATCCAATTGACTTGCATAACATTCCTCTGTATTATAAAGCCCCTACAGTTGGTACTGGCAATACCGTTGCAATCTGATAAAAAAGAGGGACTAACGGCAACTTTGATCGTCATTTCCGGCAGTAATCTCCGTTAGACGAACGCTGCAATAACAAGATCAAGACTGGAACGCAACCTTGAAATCTTAATCCTGAAGCTACTGGACTAGAGTTTATCTAGTTGCACTTCCAACCAACAGAAAAAAAAAAGATTTGCTACTTAACGTGTGGCTAGGGTGTCCAAAGTCATTCTCTTCCGTAACGCACGCTCTCCACGAACCGTTGAAACAATTATTCTGATCAGTTTTTTAAAGGTATAATTCTATCAACACCTACATAGACTTGAATTTTAAACTTTTCACATTCGGCGGCAACATGATCTAAAGAAGTCCGAAAAGATTCCGTTCTTTTGCCTTTTATATGTTGTTTCTTTAACTTTAATCTTGAAACCCTGTAGGTTCATGTAGAGTGATAAAACATTTGGAGCGCTGGTATCTGGCGTGTCCCACACAGCATATACTGTTTTCATCTTGACAGATTTGCCTGTAGGGGAGCTGCCTCATGTCGAGGAAAGCCTTGACATAAAACTTTATTTGCAGAATAAGCCCAGACCTTCTTCAACTCCCAGGACCATTAACCGGCTGAACGTATTTTTTGCCCATACTGTTAGACGATATTGTGGTGGGTAGCCCTAGTCGACTTGAATCGAATGCGGAATTAAAGTTTCCCGGGGACCATCCCGCGTTCTGCAGGTCAAGTGCAAAAAAAGAATCCCTTGGGAACATAACCTTCATGAACGCTCAACCACTATTTTGACTGCTGGCCTACTCTGCTGCAAGACAACCGGTTCATTTCATGATATATTTGACCCGACCAAAGAAAGCCTGTTATCACCAACTCTCGAACAAAATACATTTGCCGAAGCAATGGCGCAGAGTTTAATTTGTATGCATGTCACGAAAAAATCTAACTCTGGAGTAGTTAAAAATAAGCTTCTAATGAGCCCAATGATTTCAAACAATCCAACCTTAATAAGTATTTACGCTTCTCCAGACCGAACGGAATAACATGGTGCTCAACAGGGTTTAAAGGGTCCAGTTGGCACCGTCAAAACTAAAGTAGACCTCAGAAAGGGTACGTAGTGTTAAATATGAAAAGGAGAGTCTCTAAGTTAGCAATACTTGCCAACTAGTCATGATTATGAAAATCTACACGGAGAGTTCAGAAGTTTACCGACCAAATGCTTACCGATTGCCATACTGTCTGTAAAATATTACATTAGACTTTTCAGAAGCTAATAGGAATTGTGATAGTATTTCCAACATTAATCATATTTGTAACAAAAGGGTCACAAGCAAGTGATATGATCGGATTTATCACTTCGTCTCAGCCCCCACATTTAAAGTACGACGACCGTTTACAGTATAGACTTTTCAACTACGAAGAATTTTTGTGTGTACTTCATACGCAAATGAAAGATATAACACGAAACGGTCAATAAGGTTCGTGACTTATTCCCAGAAAGAGACGACCGAGTTGATATTGCAATCGAATGATTTGACAACTTTAATCCACATCATAATAAATACCTTATATTATTTTCCATGCAATCTATGTACAGTTTCGTTATTTGTCGTCAATAGGAGGATTCTCCAATGCTCTATTATAGTGGCATAGCCTTCTGCTTATTCCGTTTTTTGAAGTAGTTGGATTTTTTAAAATTTTTGGATTTTTGGGACGAATTCCGGGAGGAGGAACCTCGAGAATTTGCACCTTTAGAGCCAGAACCAGATGGTTGACTTGGTTGAGAAGCTCTCTTCATTAATTGTTTTCGTTCGTTATTAAGTTGCATCAATTTGCTCTTGAAATAAATGAAGTAACTTAGTTGATCATTATTGTTAACGAATTTTTTGAATTCTTGTTTGGACGTTGGCAATATAATACTCAATTTCTTCAAGGAGTTGTCTGTAATGATACTATTACTGTCCTGGAAATTCAATTCATTTCGTTTTTGGATCCGGATGATATTCAACTCTTTGAAGCACTTATCAATATGGGCCTCATTGAATTTATTGACCATGCTGGAATAGTTATTCGTGGGCAATCTAATGGGTTGATTGGTTTTAGCACTGACAAACCCTCCTCCCAGATTGGTAGAGCTTCTTGATGAATAATTATTGGTAGCTACCGGCCCATTTGCTCTTGGACGGATCATACCAGCATCAGATGAATTCTCTGTCAAATGAATGGATATTTTCTTTCTTCCATTCAACACCAAAGGAGCATTTTTTCCTACTTTGACATAGTTGGAAGCAAACCCTCCTTTGAAAACAGAATATTCAGTTAAACAGTCTTCACTAATCAAATGGAAGAAAATCCGTTCTAATTCCAACTTGTTAATTGATTTTCCTTGTCCGTGATATGGCAACTGGTTGTGGCCATTTTTTTGAATTTTCGAATAGTTCAGACCTTTAAAGATATCCTGACAGTATAGTAAAGTAACCCTATCTGATTCGACCAGCTGAACCAATTTTATTATATCCTTGCTTACTTCTGTAACGTCTTTGATTGTACTCTTGAAGTTCTTAGCATTCAAGCAAGCGTCACATTGCTTCAAACAATCCTTGGGATTGAATATCTCATTGAAGTAAAGTAAAACTTGCTTCCGTCTACAGTCGGTCTTATTCTCACAAAACTGAATTACCTGACGCAATTTGTTCAAATGATTCTCTTTAGTGGTTTCACTATACTCTTCATCTCGTTGGATCATCAATTGTAACGTACGGGCATCCTTATAACTGTAGTACATGATACAGTCACTCTTTAATCCATCTCTTCCAGCTCTTCCAGTTTCTTGGTAGTATCCTTCCAAGTTACGTGGAATGAAAGAATGAATAACAAATCTTACATTAGGTTTGTCAATCCCCATCCCAAATGCTATGGTAGCGCAGATAACTTTAATTCGCTCTTGCTGCCAGTCTAGTTGGATTTTAAAACGATCCTCAGTAGTCATTCCAGCGTGATAAAAAGATGTATTCAATCCGAATTGGTTCAATTTCAAACTAATTTGTTCACAAGATTGCTTGGAATGGCAATAAATAATCCCGGTTTGATTATTATACTTTGTGGTGATTAAATCCTTAATTTCGTCGACAAAACCGCTGGTTTTCATCTTAATCTCGTAGAATAAGTTGATTCGATTGAAACTCTGTTTTAAGATAACAGGTTGTCTCATGTTCAAGTGATGGATTATATCCAAACGGACCTTCTCATTGGCAGTGGCTGTCAACGCCATTATAGGAATATCAGGATAGTTGGTCCGGAAGAAATTCATCCCTTTATAGTCTGGTCTAAAGTCATGCCCCCAACTTGAAATACAATGGGCTTCATCGACAATCACCTTGCTTAACAATCCGTTATCATATAGCTGTTTAATGATTCTTTGGATTTGATTCGACGAATTGATCATCTCAGGAGACAAATACACCAAATCCAATTCGCCTTGTCTCAATAAATCCATCATCTGTTTCTTCTCCTGGTAGTTGTTCTTGGAGTTGATCATTCCTGCTTTGACATCTTTAGCCCTTAAGTGTTCGACCTGATCTTGCATCAATGATATAAGAGGCGATATAACAATGGTGGTACCTTTGTTCTTGGTCCCAACCTTCACCAAGGCTGGTAACTGATAACATAAAGACTTCCCCCCACCTGTCGGCATAAGGACAAACACATCTTGACCCCGTAAGAAGGATATGATAGCTTCAAATTGGTTTGATCTGAAGTTCTGCAATTTGAAAGTTTTGTTCAAAGTCGAATAAATCTCCTTAATATACGGCTCACAGCCCGGATAATTACGCTCGTATTCCTTAATGATATCCCTGGAAGTTGTTATCCCCAATTCTGTCAACTCATCATCATCATAGTCATTACTAGTGTTCTTCGTATTATAATCTACGCCATCAAAATCATCGAAATCATCAAAGTCATCAAATGGAACCGCTCTAGGTTCACTTTTGTCGGTCTCTTGCTTAACCATATTCCTTCCGTAGATGCTTAGGTCCTCCATGTCCAGATTATCGTCACTAATCTCAATCACTTCATAGTTCACTTCTCTCTCGTCATTCAACTGAGTAGTCATATCAATATCGTTGATCTCGTCTTCTTCTTCAGGGTCTTCTTCTTCTTGGATATATTCGATTCCGAAATTCTGGGCCACATCTTGACTCAATTTCATGTCATCAAGTTCATCTTTAGAAACCCTGAATTCTTGACTTTCATCGAGCGACTCCAAGTCGCTATTATAGTCGTGATCTGGTACATCACCATCAATGGTGGAGTCTCCATAATCAATGAATCCGCTCAAATCGGTATCGTCATTATCAACATCTTGGGTCGGAGTTCTTAATCCTTCCATATCTCCCATTCCGAATTCGTCTTCCAACTCATTATCCGAGTTTATAGGGGTATGAATGGGGTCGTCAGGAATTGCAGGCTGTTGTCGAGGAGAATCTTCCAAATCACTATGGATAGAGAGATCATCATCCTGTTCATTATGAGGACCGTCTGAGCTTAGGTTTATGACCCCTTTAGACTGGTCAGGGTTTATATGGTTGACTTGAGTAATTTCAAAGTCAGAAAAATCGTCATTGTCGCTTTCATGCGTAGGAAGGTCGATTCTACTCAGATCGGGGATTTGAAGACGCAGATGAGGTGGTTGATTCTGATCTGTTCGATACTGTGGACTTATGTGCCGTGGACGGTTGCCCTGTTGGTTTCCGTGACTTGTTTGGTCTATGGAATTCATTTGGTCCTTTTGCTGAATCACCTGAGGACTATCAAACTCCTTCAAATCAGCATCTAGGCTCCCATCACTACACATCTGTGTGCTCAAATTAGGGAGCAATGACGCCAATTTAGAAAGAATCAATTCCAATTTCCTATGCTTTTCATTAAAAGTATTGTCAATGAACTTCTTCTTATCATCAAGAGAGATCGAAGAAGATTCAAATATCATATACCGTTGAGTGAGTAAGTTGGCTTTCAACTGTAAATAGTTGATATATTTAAGATACAACTCATCATTCGTATGAGCTGTTACCGGGTGATTGGTATCGGCCAATCTATTATCTTTAGGTGTCATCTGGTTCGGTTTCCCAGAAACTGGCTTTGTTGCCTTAGGAAGTTCAGGGATTTTCTTTGATTTCTTACTAAGAAGTTGATCCAATTCATCATCACTTTCGATTTCACATAGTTGCCGTTTGTCCAGGTCTTTATCCCCCGAAGAAGTCGACTCATACGATGCAATTATATCTGAATCATTATGGGTATAGTTATTGCCCGTAGAATTTCTAGACATCGACACATTTTGCAAAGGGCTCTGGCCATCTGGAGCAAACACCGAAACATTCAGTACTGGAGGAGTGTTGTTAGATGCCGTGGACACGTCAAAAGCAGGATTTTCTCGACTATTAATAGGACTTTTCATAGCATTTGAATTTATCCTTGTGGAAGAAGTATCTATGTGAGAAATAGTTATGGAATTGACGCCGGAAGTCGACGGGTCAGCTTTCTTCAACTCATCTATAAGCAAAGAACTCGGTATATACGGTTTGTTCTTAGTGATCCATCGTTTCTGAGTGTCTAGATTATTGATCATGGTGTTAGGATAAATCAACTCTTATAAACAACGCGATTGTTTTGTAGATGCGCGGTAGATAGCAGAGGTGCCGCCAGTTATGGAGCTGGCGGTGGGAACTGGTGCTGGCCGCGGTAGATACTGCTACAGTGGAGGTAAATACTATGACAGTGGAGGTAGATACTGCGACAGTGGAGGTAAATACTGCGACAGTGGCGGTAAATACTGTGACAGTGGGAATAAATACTGCTACAATGGCGGTAAATACTGCGATAATGGAGGTAGATAGCACCGGTCACGGGACATAATTTCACAAGAGGTGAGGACTCTCGAGTCGTCTTTCAACATCTGAAGCAGTTACAGGTTACCACATTCGAATGACAATAAATAGGTGGAACCATAAAATACTACCCCGGTGGTACCACACTAGCACCAGTCATTTAGCGCGGCCCGCGCCATTAAAATCCTAGTAGCGCCATTAAAATCACCTAATAGCGCCATTAAAATCAGCCAATAACGCCAGTGGGTGCAATTTCGAGATCGAATTTGCGGTCTTTAGTCTCCGAATTGCACCAGTATCACAGATGAGGGGAAGTTTTGTTGCGAGAGGGGAATAAACTTACGTCAGCATTAGACATATATCCACACTATCACTACTTGGCTTACATAACAAAGTGTCACAAGAAGAGGAGAACCCAATAGGAGGGGAACACCGTTGGACACTCATACGGAGCTCATCGTCGTATATAGGAGTTGTTAGATAATTGTTGGCGGAGTATTGTGACTATTAAAAATAGGGGCAAGAGGGTTAACAGCTTTGGTGGGTTTTCAGGTGGATGGCACCTTTATTATCTCCTCCCCATTTCCCTTTAATTGCAAAATGAATCGGAGCCGTTTTTCTGTTTCGGTTATCTGCCTGAGTGTAACCTGCAAAATTTACCCAACCCAATGGTCTGCTTGACAGGTGGAGAACCGGCATCACCAGTCCAACCTGCAAACCGGCTCGGAGTAGTGAGTGATTTTTCTTGAGCATTTGGTATCCAAAATATTGGAGTAACCTAACCTGCAAACCACACTTTTGGGTATCCGGCAAATACAACTCATCTATATAAATATCGAATGGCCCAATGTTTGATTAATTGTTCAAATATCTAAAGTTGGTCTAGTTCAACGGCTAGTTACTTTGTGTATAGATTAAAAGTTGTTTGTGTTAGCAGACGTTTGTTCTATCTCGAATCGCCTGCCAGTTTACAGTTTGCACAACAAACACTACCACATACATTACCCAACCAGTTTTTTCCACCATTATTCAACTTAGCTGATCCAAGAATAGGTCGCAAAACACATCGTGTAGAGAACAACCGCCTTATTTCGCCATTGGTTAAATTATTGCGGATTTCTTGTGCTAACGTTTCTTTTTTGCTGCTGTGGGTTTTGATAATTTTTAAAAATCCGATATCCGGAACAACATTTTTTATCAGCCTATCTTTTGAGATTATATAAATTTGAGTCAGAAACCCTTTTTTTGCCATAATTTCATCAACTATGACCACCCTACATCTAGAGAACGGGTTATTAAATGACTTGTGGAATATCAACCACAAAGATAGTCTCAACAAAGATCATGACTCAGACGATAAGAATACTGACCAGAATATATGGTCGATGAATTCCAGTTTGTCCAAGATTAATTCCAACAGTTCCAATAGCTCCACCAACTCGGTGGATGAGAAACGGTTTTATTACACAAATGATTATGTTTACAATCCTATACGGTCTGTGGGATCTTCGAATTCTTTGGGTGCTAATTCTTTAGGTACCTTAGGGGCCAATTCCTTTAATCCGATGGCATCGCAGCCGTTTTCTTACAATTCTACCCACACCCCATCTGCTACCATTCCCACCAACATTCCAAGTGCTCCAGTGCCTACGAATAAAGATTCTGCTGCTGGCCAGTCGCATATTAACTCGTTGTCTTCCACTCCGTCCACTTCCCACAGCCCCCAACATTCTCAGATAGTATTTAACACATCTCCTATTGACGCTGTTAATACGTCGCCTATTTCGGAGGACAAAAAACCCGTCAATACACAACTATACAAGACGGAATTGTGCGGGTCTTTCATGAAGCTTAATTATTGTCCTTATGGAAACAAATGCCAGTTTGCTCATGGAGAGAATGAATTGAAGTCGGTGGAAAGACCTGCTAACTATAGATCCAAGCCTTGCTTGAATTGGTCGAAGTATGGATCTTGTAGGTATGGCAACAGATGTTGTTTTAAACATGGGAATTGAGTGGTTTATTGGTTTTTTTGGTTTCCATCTCATTATATATTTATAGAACGTTTATTATTTATTGTTTCAGCCCGTGGCTGTTGTCTTGGGATATTGTTTAGGTATTTACTTTCAGCATATTGCTGCATTTTAATAAAAAGTTTTCAGGTTTATTTACCTTAGTCTACTACTAAATCCACTGACTTAGAACCATACTAACGTAGATTAACCATCTCAGATTATTCTATAACGTATACAAGCCGATTAATCACAAAGTCATATAAGTCGATTGATGACAAACTCATATTGAACACAAGCTCATATAAGCCAACTGGAGGATCAGTTCAACAACAGATCCTATAGTTCTCTTCCGTATGTTATAGTTGATAGATCAACTTAACCCCCTGTGCGGTATCGCTGGTTCATATATATCTAAATGAGTATCCGGGTAAGTTGCTGCAAAAGGTAGAGACTACAAGCCGAGATTATTGCACAATTATAAACGGATTGAAACCAATGTGGATCTCATTATATAACTTGACATGGATAATTATATTTATCATACTTCAATCCCCCTTCCTCCCCCATTTTCCCCTGATAAATCCAACAATGAATAATCTCCCCACCATTTTCCACCATATTAAGTGCAACCTTCACGAAAAAATTTTCAGTTTAGCTCTCACACGACCCCGAGAACAGTGATTCATAGATTCAAGTTATACATCACTACACTTAACAAGTTCAAATTAAATCCAATCCACGTTAGAATTGGAGCATATTCTTGTTTGTGCCGCTCCTTATTATAATGATTGACACATCCAAGATATCCAGCTCTTTGACCGGCGAAAGAGTGCCGTACTTAAGACAACTAAACTTACATCTTAAGGCAGAAATAAATAAGACCTCTGAATCAGAACATCCGTTGTCTGAAGAAGACAAATTGTTATTATTGGATGCCTGCTTAAGAACTTATTTGTATTATCAAGATGCGGTTTCTCGAAGGGAAGTGGCTGAGATGTTGACCAACTTCATCAAACTACAATATGAATCAGAGATTGTAGATTTCATCGCTCCATTATCCTCCAGTCAAATGGCTCTTAGTGACTTATTATCTTTGTTTAATTGGATTAATTTGGTTCTTATCTATGGGAATTCCACCTTGGACCATAATGTACTCGAGACGTGGAATAATTTATTAAACAATTGTTTGGAAGGTTCTAGAGTCGTAGAAAACGCTAAAACAGATCGTATTTTCCATACCGTGGTGGCCAATGCTAAGTGTACTATAACTAAAGTATTGAATGAACCTTTGATTGACAAATTGGTGGATCTTAACAACAATATAAACTGCATTTGCATAGTGTTATCGCTGATTAATGACTTACAACCTACCGATCCTAAACTATTGGACTATGTTGTTCAACTGGGTCTCAAATCAAAAATCGTCAATAAGTTCATCGATGGGTTCGCCAAAACTTTTCCAAAGTCATTGCCGTCTGCTCATACGTTTGAATTGTTCAAGGAATTTTGGTTGGTTTTCGAGAATCAAGACGACTTGAACTTGGTATTGGAAAATGTCGATAAATTGATCATGAAGAATTCAGAGGTTTCTTTGACTTATTTATTACCTAATATCATTAACCATTTACCCAGGTCTTCTGACTTTTATAAAACCGTCATTGATCACAAGATATTCCCTAAAATCTTGAATGGGTTGAAAAATTCCAAGGACGTCATCAGAGAAAAGACCTATGACCTCATGATAACTGTAAAGTTTGACGATATCAATAAGTTGTTAGAGTTGAGTAAAACAGGGAATACTGACTCCAAGGTCCTTATTTATAAATTAATCCATAGCATTTCTGTGACTCAATCACAATCCATTTCCGAAACAGACTCATTGCCCATATTAAACAATTTACTGGGCCTTTTAAAGAAGGATTTCAACGAATACACTTCCACTTTCTTAATCAAAAGTTTCATCAACTACTACTTTTCTCTTGAGACCATTGACAAAGGGTTCAATGAAGTAATGGTTTCAGGGCTAGTAAATAAGAAACTCAACTTGAGGAAATTATGGTACGTGGCTATTGGAGAGTTTATTTCTCATAGAAACATCACAGACTTATCAGCAATTCAAAACTTCAAGACTATTGACTTGAACAAACAATTACAAGTGTCCATCAAGGAATACGTCCAATCTCCTTTATTGATGGTTAACAACAAGGGGATTAGCTGTGTATTCATTGGTGCATATTTAACATCAAGATTCAATCTCGAAAACGATTTCATTTCTCAATTGGTCAACCATGATAAGTTCTCTATCGACTCAATTGGAATATTCAATAAATTATCAGACTCCGATGATATTACCTGGGGGTTGGAACTTTTGGCCTGCTTAGATGATAAAATCCATGATGGTTACAGCTGGCTCTACTTGTTGTCCCATAATGAAATCTCTGTTGATTTAAGATTGAAAGGGATTGATCATTACTTGTCATTAATATCTCCTTCCACAGTGGATATCATATATGATACCTTGTTGACTTATTTAACCAAATTCCAGAATAAAGGAACGTCAGAAGACTTGCCTGTCACCGTGAACCTCAACAACTTATCGAAATTCATGAAGAAATTCATCAAGTTGAGAAACTCGGTCAAGTTAATGGTAATTAGTAATTATCCTTCAATATATGTCAAGAATGACTGGATTGGCTTGACTCAGTTAGTTAACTTGAATGTGGCTGAATTCGTGACTTCTAACTTTGAAGACATTTGGAAGCTTTTAATTGTGGATATTTTGAATACTCAACCAATTGACTCTCCAATTGCTCAAAGTGCCATCAAATCGTTAGGACAAGTCGGATTCATTGTACCAGATTTAATCATCCCAAGATTATTAAGTTCCTTTAACGAAGAGTTGTCTATTGCCAATTTTGATAAAATTGATGATATGGCTCTTAAATTCTGGGAGAATGATTCCCCGTTACCTGTGGTCAATGTACTCAAGAACTCTAAACTCGACTTGAATAAGAATGCCAAAGACTATGATATCAAGAAATGGGAAATGGAATTAAAGCAAAGTTTGAAGAAAGTCTCAAAAGAAGACCAGAAGCTCATCGACGAGCAAAAACAAAAAGAATTGTCAGTAAAGAAAGATATTGACAACTTGGTCCATAACTTAAGAAAGAATTTGGCGGTGGTGGATGAGTTGGTGAACATTTCCAAAAACTTCATCACCAATATCGAGACCTGGTTTCCAAGTGTTATTAACTTGTACATGAAGTTGTTTCCTCAATTTCCTTTGATTGACAAATTATCAAATAAAGGCTTCAGTGAATGTTTTGTCAAGATGTCTGGTTGTATCAACAACAAGTTTGACTATAGTTTCAAGCAGTTAATTGGGTTGAATGTTTTAAAGCTCTATGGAGACGAAACCCAAGATGGCATTGATGACCAGGTACTATTAAAGATCCTCTTCAGAATCAAGTTCTTATCAGACCAAGTCAGCAATTTCGATGTGGTGACCTTAAGCTATCTTTATCCTTTGCTTATCAAGTTATTAGCTATAAACTACAAGCATGCTATCAAGTCAAACAAAGCAGTCGTGACTTCCGAGTTCGTTGCTGAAGACCCTAAAGACGAACAGTTATACTTATGTATTGAAATCTTCAGCAGTCATGCTGATATGTTCACCAACCCAATAATCCCAAGAGTGGACGTGTTGGCCCTGTTGATTCAATTGATCAAGTTGCCCTCCAAACTGAAAATATCCAAAGATTGCTTGATGGCTATCGGTGGTAACATTTCCTTGAACTTTACATACAATGATTTATTGATTTTCTTTGATCATTTGGTAACAAACGAATTGCCTTTAAGATTGACCATTTTAGAGCTTTTGGATCATGAGTTTGAACTAGACAATATTCTTCCTCATAACTATAACAGTCAATTATGGATCTGTTGTCATGATAATAATGAACAAGTAGCCAATGTAGCTAAATCCATCTGGAGTGAAAATAAATTGCAAGTCACCGAAGATAGTGCTTATGAAATGATAGAACATTTCCTGGACCAAGAGGATTCGGGAATAAGGTTATCGATTGGGTCTGCTATAGTAGACTCTATCAATCGCTATCCCCACATATTCAATGACTACTTACAATTCTTATTCAAATTCTATGATCAGAAGTCCAGACCACCACCACCAAAATTGGATGAATTCGGATTGGTTATTAAGACATCTGTGATCGATAGAGATTTCTGGGAAGTCAGATCAACCATAGCAGTGACGTTAAAGTTGCTTGTACCAATGATCAAAGAATCAGATCAAATTGAAACTATCTTCAAGTTCTTGATTGTTGGCAAAGCTTTGAACGACAAAAGTGATTTGGTCCGTCAAGAATTACAAGATTGTGGTATTGAAATAATCTCCGAGTTCTCGTTGCAACAATTAGAACCTTTGATTCCTCTTTTTGAATCCAATTTGGAAACTGTTGAAGAGCATACTATCAAGGAATCCATTATTATCTTATATGGATCCTTAGGACAACATTTACAGCCTGAAGATCCAAGAGTAAATGTCATTCTCGATAGGTTGATTAGTACCTTGAAAACACCCAGTGAAAATGTCCAAATCGCTATTTCTAAATGTTTATCGTCATTGGTGCACTTATTCAAGCCTGAATTCGTAAGACTGAAATTTAATGAATTGACTAATGAGCTTTTCAATGAAGCTAACTCCGTAAATGTGAGGAAAGGTGCTGCTTATGGGATTTCTGGATTGGTGAAAGGGTTAGGAATCAAGGCCTTAACTGAATACGACATTATAAGGACCTTAAATGATTCAGTTGACGATAAGAAAAGCCCTGTCAAGAGAGAATCCACTTCTTTAGCCTACGAGTGTTTATCATTCAATTTGGGCCACTTTTTCGAACCTTATGTCATTGAAATATTGCCGAACATCTTGAAATTGTTAGGTGATCAGTCTCCGGAAGTAAGATTAGCTACTGACAGAGCAGCCAAAGTGATCATGTCAAACACCACCAGTTTCGGAGTGAAAAAATTGATCCCCGTAGCCATATCTAACTTGGATGAGATTGCTTGGAGATCCAAGAAAGGATCAGTGGAGTTATTAGGGGCCATGGCATATTTAGATCCTGCTCAATTATCATCTTCTTTATCTATCATCGTCCCTGAGATTGTAGGGGTATTGAATGATACTCACAAAGAAGTCCGGAAAGCTGCGGATCAAGCGTTGAAACGATTTGGTGAGGTTATCCGTAACCCTGAAATCCAACGGATTGTCCCTGACTTGATTCAAGCCATTGGTAATCCAACCAAATTCACTGACAATGCCTTGGACAAATTAATCAAAACTCAATTCGTTCATTACATCGATGGACCTTCATTGGCATTGATTATCCATGTTATTCACAGAGGTATGAAAGACAGATCTGCTCAAGTCAAGAGAAAAGCTTGTCAAATCGTTGGGAATATGGCTATATTAGTTGATACCAAAGATCTTAAACCTTACCTTAACCAATTGATTCAAGAATTGGAGATTTCCATGGTTGATCCAGTACCATCTACCAGATCCACAGCTGCAAGAGCTTTAGGATCATTAGTTGAAAAATTAGGGGAAGAACAATTCCCAGACTTGATTCCTAAATTATTGAACAACTTACAAGACGAGACCAAGCTAGGAGACAGATTGGGTTCTGCTCAAGCTCTTTCCGAAGTTATTTGTGGATTGGGATTGCACAAATTGGACGAATTATTACCTATCATTTTGGCCAATGCCAAATCCCATAAGAACTATGTGAGAGCAGGATTCATGCCTCTTTTATTGTATTTGCCTGTATGTTTTGGATCCCAATTTGCTCCTTATTTGAATAAGATCATTCCTCCAATTTTAAGTGGTTTAGCTGATACCGATGAAGATATCAGAGACATGGCCTTGAGATCAGGTAGATTGATTGTGAAGAATTACGCTAAAGTGGCCATTGACTTATTATTACCAGAATTAGAAGCAGGATTGAACGATACCAACTACAGAATCAGATTATCTTCGGTAGAGTTGACTGGTGATTTATTATTCCAAGTCACTGGAATCTCTGGTAAGAACGAATTGATAGAAGACGAAGACGAAGAAGTAACTGGTGGTAATAACTTCAGTGGAGAAATCAATAAATCATTGGTGGATCTTTTAGGTCTCAATCATAGAGATCAAGTATTATCATTATTATTCATTTGTAGAAGTGATGTCAACACTTTGGTCAGAAACAAATCGGTGGAAATCTGGAAAGCTCTTGTTTCCAATACTCCAAGAATGGTCAAGGAGATTTTACCTGCTTTGACAGAGATCATCATCAAGAAATTGGCTTCTGACAATGATGTTGAAAAGACCATTGCCGCTTCGACATTAGGAGAAATGGTCAGAAGAGTTGGATCCAATTCCTTGTCACAAATCTTACCTAACTTGACCAATTTATTGGATTCTTCTGAATCCAGTATTAAGGAAGGTGTTTGTATCGCCTTAACCGAGTTGATCAAGTCCACCTCTGACGAAGGTTTGGTTGAATACCAGGATACTTTCATAGACATTACTTATAGAACATTGACCGACGAGTCAGCTAATGTTCGTAACGCTGCTGCTATTTCATTTGATATCTTACAAACAAGCTTGGGTAAGAAGGTTATTGATGATATCATTCCTAAACTTTTGAATATGTTGGAAACTGATGATTCTGAGTTTGCTCTTTTGGCCTTGCAAGATATAATGTCTACTAAATCCGATGTGATTTTCCCTATTTTGATTCCTACATTGTTGTCATCACCAATCGATGGGTTCAAGATCAGAGCTTTGGCTTCATTGGCCTCTGTAGCCGGAGTCGCCTTATACAGAAAGTTGAGTTTGATTATCAACACTTTGGTAGACTTGATTATATCTAGTGATGATGATGAGAATCAACAGTTCATTAAGCAAGCTTTGGATAAGATCTTATTGTCAATCAATGATCAAGAAGGAGTCAATCCATTGATGCAAACTTTATTGCTGTTGACTAAACATGAAGATTATAGAAAGAGAGCAGTGGTTTTCGAAAGATTGGGTGAATTCTTTGCCAACACCTCTTTGGACTATTCCCTTTACCTAGTGGATATGGTTTCTGCGTTTATCTTATCATTGGGAGACAAGTCGCCTGAAGTTGTTAAGGGAACTTTCGAGGCATTGAATGCATTAGTCAAAGTCCAATCCAAGGAATCTTTACAAAGATTAGTCAAACCTGCTCAGCAATCATTAGTGCTTACGGGAGTCAAAGGTGAAGAATTAGGAGCCTTCAAATTACCAAGAGGTCCTAATTGTGTCTTGCCTATTTTCTTGCAAGGATTAATGTATGGTAACAATGAACAGAGAGAATTGAGTGCTATTGGAATCGCTGACGTTATCGAAAAGACTCCATCGGACAATTTGAAACCATTCTCCACCACCATCACTGGTCCATTGATTAGAATCATTGGTGAAAAGGTGAACTCCAATATCAAGTCAAGCATTTTATATGCCATCAATAATTTATTGGTCAAGATCCCTCAATTCTTAAGACCTTTCATTCCACAGTTACAAAGAACTTTTGTAAGATTATTGAATGATCCAAGCAATGACGAACTCAGAAACCGTTCTGTTGTTGGACTAGGGATTTTGATCAAGTTCCAGCCAAGAATTGATTCTTTGGTTATTGAATTGATCAGTGGATGTAAGAATAGTGAAGAAGAGACTATCAAATTTACCATGTTGAAAGCTATTTTGGAGATCATCAATAAAGCCGGTGATAAACTTAATGAACAAAGTAAGAAAAACGTGTTACAATTGGTCGAAGATGAAATGTTGACTGTCAAAGGAAAGATAAGCTTACAATACGCCAAATTGATTGGAACCTTATCCAAGATTTTGACCACAGAGGAAACTGAAAATATTGTAAGAGATAAGATCTTACTGAGAGGTGATTCTAGATTTTCTATTATTGGAATCAGTGCTTTCTTGAAAGAATCTAGTGATAAATTGGTTAATTTGGTTGACGAAATCATCGAGTTCATTGTTAATACAAGTAATGATGTCAATGATTCCTTCACCACCGAGAACTGTTCCATGGCTATTGGAAAATTGTTATTATGTCCATTACTGTTAACTGCTGACCAACAAGCTACCTTGGTGCACCAATTGTGCATGCTAATTAACAAGCCAGATTTATCTGCTGATACCAAGAGACTTTCAATAATAGTTATTAGAACCGTTGGTCGGTTGAAATATTCCATCATCGAAGCCAATTTACATATGGTGATTTTGACGGTCTTCAATAATGTCAGATCAATGACTATTCCTATCAAGTTAGCAGCAGAAAAGTGCTATGTGACGATTTTGAAGTTGGTCGAGACAGAAGACGTGTTTAATAATTGGATCAACCAACAACCTGATACTATTACTTTAGAAGAGTTCAATTTGACGTTTGTCAAGCGGTCCATTAACGATTATACCAAGCGTGTAGCCATTAGATTGGCCAAGGTCGAATTGGAACGTATTGAACAAGGTGGTGATGACGAAACCTTATTCAGTGATAGAATTGAAGACGAAGCTGAAATATGGTCCATTGGTGGGTTCTAGATCTTTTTGCATTGTTCTAGAACCTTTTGCATATAGACAATATATACAAAAAAAAAATGTTCATTCTATAATACAAAGTAGTTCCTATATAGTCTACATATCAGATATACCAGTTGGTTGAATAGTAATTGTCACGGCTCAGTCTTGATGTTCTTGTTTGGCATGGTAAGGTTTGACGGCAATTGGAGCTTCAAAGACCGGATGCTAGGCAAGTTAGTGTCATCTTCATCATTAGTAGAACTGGTGGAATTATTAGACACATTAGAATCATTTGTATGAGCAGTAGGATTATGACCACCATTGTTCATAGCAGGGGCCGGACCGTTAGAAGGATTTTGTTGGAAATTATAATTCACATTTGAACTGGAATGGTTGTTAAAGTGACCTAAATTATGACCATGATGAGGATTATGACTGTGGGTAAGATTATGAGACTGGAAATACGACGATAAATTGGTAGAACTGTTATTGGCAGATAGAATGGGGGTGGTGGTGGAACTTAATCCCATAACCGGGGAGTTGGGTAAAGTAAAAGTCTTTGATAAAGTAGGAGAATTTGGTCTTGACTTTTTTAATCTTTGTTTCACATAATCCAAATCGGAATCTTGTAATACTCCAGGATTAGGATGGTCCAACAGGTGGCCATGATTATTGTGGCTATGAGCAGCATCTAACGGAGTCATCCGTTTTAGGGTCGATAGCGTGTTCAATTTAGGTTTCTGGTGATACTGGTTCACTGCTAAACTCGACAAGTATTGTAAATTATTAGTCGAGAAGGAATTTGAATTCTGATTGGCAGTGAAGTAATCTGTTAACGACGGCAATGACTTTGAATTCAAATTGTTTAATTCCTGGGATGCTGCAGATGCCAATATATCGATATTCATAGTGGAATTACTGCTGGTAGTTCTATTGATCATATTAGGGCCAGCTCCCGGAGAATTCACGGCACTGGAATTCACTCCCAGATGGCAGGAATTGGAATTTCCGTCGTCTGATTGAATCGATTTGACCTTCGACAACTCCTCCGAGCTCTCGGTCTTAATGCCAGGACTTCCATTGGCAATTATCGGACTTGACTTCGGAGTTATGGACGTAGAAGTTAAGCTACTATGAGAATTCTCCACACTGGCTCCCGATACATTAGAATTTCCATTATTCTTCTGAGGAATATTTATAGGCTTAGCATCATTAATTCCAGACCTTACCCCAGAATCCAACAACTGGCCAGGTTGAGGCGGTGATAGTACATGTTCATTAGCTTCCCTTATTTGTGTAGGCACTTGGACCCCCATCGAGTGGGGGCCAGGGACAGTATCTTGTTTCTTCTTAGATAA
Source organism: Yamadazyma atmosphaerica (assembly GCA_030574775.1). Taxonomy (NCBI): domain Eukaryota; kingdom Fungi; phylum Ascomycota; class Pichiomycetes; order Serinales; family Debaryomycetaceae; genus Yamadazyma; species Yamadazyma atmosphaerica. The sequence goes on from JAJMFQ010000048.1 coordinate 18,345, forward strand.
GTTCTTATTTCTTCTGGAGTTAGGATTTGTATGAATTCTAGAATGTCTGGTCAATTCATCTGATCTCGAAAACTTCTTAAAGCATCCAGGATAATTACAACTATGAGGCTTCTCTCCCGTATGAGTTCTTATGTGTCTAGTTTGATGCTCTAGCCGATGGAAGGCTTTATTACACATAGGGCATTTGTAGGGCCTAGACCCAGGATCCTTTTTATTAGCACCATTGGCGCCACCATCACTATTATCCTGACCATCGTCAAAAGTGGGGTCAGGTTGTTGATGACCTTGATGAGCCGATGATGCCAACGCCGGGGCCTGCTCGTCATTTGCAAACCTGATGGGCATAGACAGCAGAGGAGGAAACGACATCACGGTCTTTAAAATTGCTATCAAGTACTAAGGAGATAAACAAAACTAATTCACTTGTCTTCTCCTTAAAGTGGGGACCATCAAGGAAAAAGAAAACAGTGAGAAGTGTGAGAAAAATTTTCATGGTGGAGAGGAGATATCTTGGGGTAATTTATTTGACGGGCACATAAAAGGAGAACGGTAAGGGATTGGGAGTAGAGACTTAGGCGTATGATTATATAGGGAGTAGGGAGTATATCAATCAAATTTTGGAGTTATATGTACTAAAAACCATCGAGATAAAGGGGTGTGTAGATATATGGGGTATTTATCCATAACAGAGCATATATTACCAGAGTATATCTTACCAGAGCATCTAAATTTACTTCTTAACAAATACTATAAGACATAGAATTCATATATGCGAATTCGCTCTATATATATACGAGACTCTACCGTTATTGTAGAATTTGCAAATCCTAGATCTTTGCAGAACCTGTTGATCGACAGTGCAGTTATCAGTGCGATAATAGGAGAAAGTGTGGAGAAAAAGTATATCGTTGATAGAATCATCGGAGAATGTCGGACAATAAGTCTGAGGTTGCGAAGGGAATGGAGATGTTAAGAATGTGTTTTTTGATATTTGAAAGGTGTTGTTGGTAGATTTTGTGTTGATATGGGATTTCGGAGTAGGACCGTTATCAGTATTACTGTGGCTGATAGCATTAAGACTCGGTTTATAGTACTTCCGATAGTGGCGTTACCATTTGCAGCAATTACTATACATCGCTCGTTATACATCGCTCATTATACATTGAATGTTATACATCGTTTAGCTGGGCACTATTTATAGGCATGTTATAAATAGCACTTATTTCCTCTTTTTATATTTCCTGTTCTCTTCTCTCTTTTCTTTTTTTTTTTTTCTTTAACTGTTTCAATGATCTTTATGTCCTTACTTTCTATTTGGTTAATTGCTTCTGCTACTGCTGCTGAAAGAGTATGGATTACCTGAGTTATCACTCGCTGTTACTAACATATTAGTTCAACCCTGCTTTTTATGATTGTGATGATTGTCAAGATGTGACTACGGTTGGAGCTACGACTTTTCCTCCTTTATTTACCAATCCTTATGAAGATGAAACAACTGAAAGAGGGTCAACGACCCCGGGTCCTACTGGTACAACTGAAACAACTGATACTACAGAGACAACTGCTACAGCACCCACCACTACACCTGCTACAGCACCCACCACTACACCTGCTACAGCACCCACCACTACACCTGCTACACCCACACCTCCTCCCGCTATAACTCAAACTTCAGTCTGCTTCCCAACCTCCATAACATCTACATGGTTCCTAACTTCCTTCACAACTGAAACTCTGGTGGAATCAGAGATATCAAGCACCAAAACAACCAAGATGATTTCCACCAATTCATTATCTACCATCACTGTGTTCAATCCCGTCTACACTCGATACTTCATCAACAATCATTCCACTTCCTCAACAACTTATAGCACCACGATCAAAACCTTAACAGTACCCTTTATTTCCACGTTGATTGGTGATTTGTTTGTGAATCACTTCACTACCTTCTATTACGTGTTGGGAAATGTTTATCCTACAAGTTCTGTTGAAGTGTCAACAACTTGTACTCCAAGCAGCACAACCAATCTTCCTGCAAACACGGAGGTTGGTCCTGTCCCACCACAAACTGCCATGACCACCAAGAGCCCAACATCCAACCAGGTGACTCCAACAGTTTCTGTCACCACTGAGAAAACAGTTTCTGTATCTGTTTCTGTTACCACTACAACTACTGTAACTGATGGCTCACAGTGTTTTTCGGCTTTTGAAATGGGTCAAAAGTCTGATGCTTCTAGTAAGAGCTTCTCTGGTTTGGTTTTAGGTATTTGTCTTTTTTGCGTGTGTGTTATTTAATTATTATAATTAGCTAGATTTGTATATTTATACTCTTTTTGCTAGACATATACACTCTTAATTGACTAGCAATATCTGTATTCTATTTGAATGAATAGCTCTATTTCCATTTGATTAGCCAGACTTGTATTATTTCTGATAAGCTAGAAAATTCCATTGGTTAGCTGTATTTCTCATAATATTATTCATCACATCTATCAACCCTCAGCCAGCTCCTTAACATGCTCCTTAATATGCTCCTCCTCAATAAGCTCTTCTTCAATATCCTTAACAGATATGATCTTCTTTTTCACTTTAGGAAAGTGAAAGGGATTCTCATATGTCAATTCCACCAACCCATCTAAAGCTGTATACTCTTTTCTAAATTGAAAGACCGAGTGGACCAATAATCCACTGGTTAACATATACAAAAAGTAATTGACTATAGATATTCCAGAACCAGCTTTATTCAATTTACAATTATCACTTAATTTTAACAATAACTTACTCTGAATAGCATGTGAATCATTTTCTTCATCCACCCGTTTCAGTAAAGTATCATTGATAAACTGATCAAAGCTATCCATGCTATTAGAGGTTAAGTTATACGCCTTAATTAAAGAATTCGCATCATTACAATTCCAGTCACCTGTTTTAGTTATCCCCAACACAGCAGACCCAAACCACATCAAATTTTCCACTGTTTCACTCCCTAAAATACTGGCTAAGTGAGTTAATGATCCTATAGGTATAGAGGTATTAATCACTTTACTAGTAAGACTACTTACTCTAGTTCTCTTATAAAAAGTAACTTTATTACTGCTTCTAATACTTTGAACTTTACTACTAGCCATCAAAGTTCCCTTGTTCACTAATGTTAGACCACTAGAGATCATAGAAACAATATTACTACTTTGAGGAGTACTCAAATTATAAGAACTACTAGATAATTCAAGGACATCGTTTAAGTTATTCACATCTCCTCCAATTGATTGATTCAGTTTGATCAAAAGTGAAGACAACACTAACCCTATAACTCCCATACATGCTTGAAGACTTCTAGAACTTCCAGAAACACTTAAATACATGTCTAACTTCTCTTTCCTATAAAAACAATTCGGAGTTATACATATCAACTCTCACGAGACCGCGCTTTTTGCAGCAATTGCCAGCGGCTATTTGTGGATATATATATTACCTGTTTTTTCTTTCTTTATTCCATAGAGTTTTTAGTTACGTAGAAGTTTATAGAGCAAATAGAGCAAGTAGACCCAATGAGCAGCAATACACAAGTAGAAACAGTTGCCACCGAAGCAACTAAAGTAGATAGCGACCCAAACATCAATGAGGAAAAACCCATTGATTATCCATGTTCAGAAGCGAGTGATGAGTCTAGCGTGGAGGTTAAAGTGGCTAATGTGAATGATGTTAAAAGTGATCAGGCAACTATGAAGCATAAACCATCTAGTTGTTTGTTTGTGGCTAGTTTAGTATTTAGCAAGTCTGACGAAGAACTTATTACTTCGGTTACTGATCACTTCAAAGTATACGGGAAGATCACCGGTGTTAAGGTCTTAAGAGACGTCCACAATAGACCTTATGCATTTGTTCAGTATACGAATGATGAAGATTGTCAAATGGCTATTAGAAAGGGCCATAACACTTTGTTAGATGGGCGCCATTTGAGATGTGAAGCTGCCAAAGTTAATAGAACCTTATTTGTCAACTATAACAAGAGTTATGACGCAGCAGCAGTAAGAAAATCAGTGGAGAACTTTGGTAATATTGAAAGTATCCATCCGGCAAATAAGTATGGATTGATTAGAACTCATTTTGAAGAGTCCCGGTTCTGGTTTGTTAAGTTCATGTATCGAGATGATGCGATTAGAAGTTATGCTAGTCTTTCCAATAGTATGAATTTGAGTGTGGAATGGGCCAAGAATATTGAAGATAAGGAAATAAAAGAGACTCGTTACTCGAGGAATGCCGGGACCAAAAATTTCGAACCTCGTAATAGTACAAAGTTCGATAATTATTCGGTCTTTGTGGGCCATTTAAAAGGGGATATCACTGAAGATGAATTGAGAGAAAGATTTGGCAGACATGGGAGTATCAAAGATCTTAAGTTGATTGACAGAAGCAACGCCCATCAAGATAAGGAAAATAGACCCCAGAGATTTGGATTTGAATCATCAGCATTAGATAACTTTGCATTTATTGAGTACAAAGAAGAAATTAGTGCCGCCAGAGCTGTCGAATTAGAAAACCATTCTATTTTCCATGATAAAACCATCCATGTTCAATACAAAGAATTCCATGGTATTTCAAAAGGATTCAGCCATACCAAAAAACCAGGGAGACCAATGGGGGCTAGAAATTACGGTGTCAAACACGGTTCTAATATGAACTTTGGAAAACCATCTCCTAGACAAAATCTTTTGGCACCACCACCAATTAATAGTATCAAAAAGGCCAACGGCAGAAGAAACTTCTACAACTATGAGTATCAAGAATACCCATTCTACTACTATTTCCCCGGAAATGGCGGAGCAAATGGCAATGGCTATGACCGGTCCCCACCAGAAAGCCCTCCATACATGTTTGATATGTTCAATCCCGCCATGCATGGGTTTCCAGAGAGCTATTACAATTATAGCCCTGAGTATTCTGGATTCAATGGATACGAAACCAATTGTGAAGGAATGGCAGACAAACCGTACGAGGCCGACTCCAGATCCAGTAGCAGTAGATCCAAGCCAAAATCGGCCAAATCAGCAACCTATGTCGACCCGGCTACATTACCAAGCACCTTGGATAGTGGAAACAGCCATAAGATCAGTGATAAGTCTACTGATACCTCGATCCGCACTCATGATAGCGTTGATTACTACTACTACTCCAAATAAAGTGCGACTGTAAGTATATAACTTCTAGTGAATATATCATGAAGCGAGTAGACTTGAATGAATTGAGTAGGTATATAAAGACCAATGAAGTGGACCGGGTGCTTAATAACAAAGAAGGAGAATTCTATAATGACTTGAGTAATGATGAAACTCTCATGAAAACTCGGCCCTGGAAACAAGATGCCAATTATTTCACCACCATCAAAATCTCATCCCTAGCGATTTTAAAGATGGGAAGACATGCCATAGAAGGAGGAAATGTCGAGATCATGGGGATGCTCGTGGGGAAAATCCACGGTAATAGTATCATTGTTAATGATGTATACTCATTACCAGTAGAAGGAACAGAAACCAGAGTCAATGCTCAGCTGGAAGGATATGAATATATGGTTTCCTATTTGCAACAGCATAAACTAATAAAAGCCAAAGAAAACATTGTTGGTTGGTATCATTCCCATCCAGGATACGGGTGTTATTTGAGTGGGATAGATATAGCCACCCAGAGCTTGAATCAGAATTTCCAAGATCCGTATGTTGCTATAGTAGTGGATCCCATAAAGAGCTTGAAGCTAGGGAAAGTAGAAATCGGTGCTTTTAGGACATATCCTGATGATTATAAGCAAAGTGATAATAGAAACAAAGAAACAACAAACCAGGTCTCAGGAAGTAAAGAAAAGTTTGGAATTTATGCTAATAAGTATTACTCTCTAGATATTGAGATTTTTCAATTGGAATTTGAAATGGACTTGATCAAATTGATAAATCAAGAAACTTGGATAAACGAGTTGATCAATAACAAAGAGATAATGCATACAGAAATGAGTTCCAAGACCACCGCCATCAATAAAATCCACCAGCAGCTTGTAAGCAGCATGTCGTCTACCAGAAAGTATGCCTTTGACAACTCCAACTTGAGTTTTTTGACATATTTATTCAATTGCATTTTCACCAATATGATCAATAAAACCAGCAATGGCCAAGATATGATAAACGCCATATCCCGCAACATTAGCGACACGGATTTAAGGCAATTGAGTTCGTATAAGCCTGACTTTAAACGGAGTTATATGGTACCAGAGAGCATTGAAGAACGAGAGAAAGAAGATGATGAAGAGGATGACGATGACGATGAAGATGACGAGGATGAAGATGAAGATGAAGACGAAGATGACGAAGACGACGACGACAATGAAGAAGAAGATGACGAAAATAATGATAATGAAACCACAGACCCAAAACCCTTTAGAACAAACTTGGATAATTCTACTGATAATTTATCTCTCAGGCCAAAAAGATCAAGACGAGACCTTAGTTCCTCCATTGCCGCCTCCACCAAAACCAACCAGCTTCTCAAATTATGCAACGAATTATCTACCAACGAGCTCAAGGACCTAATCAAGTATGATGTCCAACAAAAGCTCTTTGAATAGATCATATAAGTATATATACTTAGATCATATAATCAAACATACTTGATTATATAATTAAATATCTTACATAACTCCGCGGCCATCCCGGGTCAACGCGTTCTGAATCGCCACACGACTGGCCCCTAGAAAAAGAAAAATCTTCTGTCCGTGAGCAGAGGAAAAAAGATAAAGGTCTGCAAATACGTAGCCGTAGGAATACACCCGAGTCTTATCAACTTGTTAGACGTGGCTACAACGTAGAATCAACTATTCTGCATTTATAAACTATACATCAACACATATCGTTTTCCCCTGCTCGCTGGCGACTCCATTCAGAAGATTCTCCACTGCTAAACATAGTGTCAAAATCTGTGTATTTAGCACTCACACATTCTCATCGAGTTGATAATCCACACGGACAAACGGTTTTTATTACTTCCAGAAGCCAGCAACTTGCATAGAAGCCAGCTACTTCCACAAAAGCCAACTCCATCAACATCCTGACTCCAATGTATTTGAACAAAAGGAAGAAATCAGGGATCAACCCTTTCCTAGATAGAATCTTGACTAATCCCTTGAGTTTCATTCAGAGCACGAAAATCGAACCTGTGGAAGAGTTAGATAACGACAATCTAATTGTATTGTCCAATAAAAACTCCCGTTCTGAAGAATCTGGTGCTAAGATGCAAAAGTTGAATAATGCTTCACCTAAGAAGTCTGAAAAGAAAGACGGCAAGGAAAAGAAGAAGCCCAAGTCTATGGCTGAAGCTGTGGCGGCTTATACTGGGAAAAAATACGGAGCAAGAATGAACAAAAAGAGAAAATTGGCAGATTTAAGTGATAGTGACGAAGAAGAAGAAGACATTTCGAAAGACCAACAGTCTCAAATAGATGAAGATTTGGGCGATGAGGTCAGTGATAATGAGAACTTTCAATCTGCTACTGAGTACCAATCCAGCTCCTCTAGTTCTGCAAGCTCTTCTGATTCAGATTATAGAGCCGACAAGTCAGAAAAATCAGAATCGGACTCTTTATCAGAAGAACCAGAAGACTTGCAGACGTTGAAAGCAGATTTAAAACGAGACGAAGCTGAGTTCTCTCCTAAGCTTACTACTACCAGCAGCTTTGTAGAGCCAGGACAGGATTCAGAACAAGCTTCAGAACAAGAAGTAGCTAAGCAACAACTGCCCCAAGAAGAATCACAAGATCAAGAATTGGATGTGGATTCAGATAATGACCAGGACTTGGAAAAGTTTTACGATGTGAATGAATTATCAGTAGATAGGGGATCCAACGGATCTTCGAAAATCAATAAAAGTTGGAACAAAAAGTTGATAGACCGCAAACCAATTGGTTTATTGAACCAAGGTGTTACTTGTTATATGAATACCGCCATCCAATCTATGATTCATATTCCTGCTATCACCAACTACTTATTGGACGTTCATCACGGCAAGTATAACAGCACTTTACCAGCTAGATCGGTAACTCATGTATTAGCAGAATTGTGCAATAGGTTATGGAATATGGATAATGGCAAGAAGAAGTTTATTCATCCTAAAAAGATCATCAATAGATTGGAAGATATAAATTGTATGATGTCCGAGTGGCAACAAGAAGATAGCCATGAGTATTTCATGAGTTTAATGTCTCGTTTACAAGAAGACTCTACCCCCAAGGGAGTCAAATTGAACAAACTGATAATTTATGATATATTTGGCGGGTTATTAAACCAAACCGTTATTTGTGAAAACTGTCGGAACAAAAGTGAAACCAAACAGGAATTCTATGATTTATCTTTGGGATTCAATAAGAGAAACAAAAAGTTAAAGAAGTTCACCATCAAAAGATCCATTGAAGATTATTTCAGCAGCGAATTAATTAAAGCCGATAAAGACAAAAATGGATACTACTGCGAGGTTTGTAAGAAAAATCATAATGCCATTAAATTTAGCACCATTGATAGATTCCCAGAGATCTTAACCATCCACCTTAAGAGATTCAAATTCAATGGATCTCAATCACTCAAAGTTAAGCAACTGATAAAATACTCCAACTACTTAGATTTGAGCAAATTTGCATCCAACGATAATACTCCAGTCAAGTACAAATTAATCTCCATCATTAGCCACGAAGGAAGATCTATCCTGTCAGGACACTACATCTCCCATTGCTTACAGCCCGACCAAACATGGTCCACTTATGATGATGAATATATTAATAAAATTAATGAATTTCAAGCCTTGAATGATCCATCAGCTTATGTACTCATATATATAAAGTTGACTCCTAAGCCTTAGGGGTCTATAGACTTCTGTATACTATTATATAATAATTTAATCACTACACGATAATTTTTTCAAAAGCGGAGTTTTTCTAATCAAATCAAGACCCCAAGTCATACCACATTCTGTCTTAATACCCCCAAATTACTAACCCCTTCACTCTATACTCACACCATTAGCTCGTATCTCTTATCTCTGGTTGCAGCAATTTTTTGCAATCATTTCGCACCGGTAGTGTTCCAAGAACAGTTTCATTTAACAGTTTCAGTAATCCCCGGAACCATTCCGTGCTAACCAATAGAAAGAAAATGAGAGATATATAACCCCTCTGGGTTTCTTTTTCTCTTGTTTTAACCACGAGCATATTATTCTAGACCTTAAGCCCCTCATTAATCATTCATTGGTTGCCTTTAACAGGACCATATATTCTGGGGACCAAAGTCTGGAATGACTCATCAAGTAGAGATTAATTATATATTACCATAACCTAAAACACCAGGACCATATTACCATATGCCAAACTATGGTCCGTTCTAATAAATAAAAATATGTAAACCCATACCAACCCACCCATAAAGTAGCTACTTATAAAAGCGGCTACATGATTTAATCAAAGACCGTCATGAGACGATGTCATCACCACTTCACAAGAATATGATCACAAATCAACAAGAACATCATCATCGTCATGAGCACTAGTTAGATCCTTGATATTATGTAGTTTTAACCGGTTCAAGTATTTTAAATTTGAATCGTTAAATTTGAAATCCTCATCTAATTCACAACTATTATTGGTGGAATTAGAACTCAATCTTCTTCTATAGTTCTGCCGGGCTAGTTGTCTCAAGTTCTTGGTGGATGAGTTGTTGTTTATGATCTTCAAATATGCCTTTTCAATAACAAACTTGCCCTCTTTATAGGCTTCTCTGTAAGTAAATGACTTTTTATAGGTCCATCCTAAAGTACTGAGACATTGATGACACTTGACTTTCTTGATTAAATACACCCCAGTCTTCATTTGAGTTTCTTCTACCTTATCATCCAGTATGTAGTTAATAATCTTATCCACCAAATAAGCAGGTCCAGAACTGCCACTGAATGAGTCACTTATAATCAAACTGGAAAGACATAAGTGTGATGAACACTCCTTACAAATGATAATCTGAGTCTCATTACATTCATAATCCGATCCCTCAAAGAAATTGGTATATTGCAACCCCATGATGTCTTGAATAGTAAACGGTGATTCTTGTGTTAATGGGGTCTGTTTGAACTGAGTTATATAACCCCTTTGCTCCTTCTCTTGTAACTCACACACCCACAGTTTCCTTTACACACTCTAGATAATTGCGTTCTGATATCAGCACCTTTCTGAATCAACCTTGACCTTATATATGCTACTGGTGTATATAAACTTATATAGGTTCTATAAACCAAAGCCGGTTGGTCAAAACACAGTTAAAAAGAAGCAACAAGTAAATATAATTTCGTATTCCGGATACCGTTACTAATTTATATCCCTTTGCTCCTTTTATCAATTTGCACTAAAACCACACGCAAGACATTTTGGCTGACTTGCACCCCGACATTTGACCTCAGCACTATAGGAGTCTACTATTTACAAGACTTTTTTTGGCCGGTTGCACAGTGACCCAGAGGCCTTGTGTATGTATACGACCATCAATGACCGGTTTTCTTCCCGGTCTATTTATGGGGGATTTGACCTAGATGCGCCTCACCATTTATAGAATGCAACATTTTTGAAGTTGATTGGTTCGGAGTTTAATCCAAGTTTAGGAGGTGCTAGACTTTGTTTTAGGTGAGATTCATAGGCCAATCTTTTTTTAGTCACGCTTGTCTTTACTATGACTTTTAAATGAACGTATCTATGGTGAATGATCCCCATTCTTCCCCGGGCTTTTGGATCCAACCGCTTTTGCCAGTTTCCATCACTACCAGTCCATAAACTTTGGATATATAAACTATCTTGATCGTATCCTAATTCTTTGGCTTGCTGCAATGTCTGTTTTAACAATTTTTCCAATTCAGTGGCCATCTTTTTAGGATTGAAATGCAACTGATTTATGGCGGCTTGGACGTTACTTCCTCTTACGAACCGATTCACAACAGTGGCCTTTTTCATGGACGATTTGATTCTTAATGATTTCAAATAGATCGTAGGCTCTAATAAGTCGATTTCCTTTTCGGTTAAGCTTAATTTGTACTTTTTATTGTCTTTGGTGAGAATCTGATGGTTCTTGAAGAATCCGTTTTGGTCAACATTCAGTTTAAACAACTCTCTTTTCAACGGCGTGATATACTTTTCGCTGGTTATCTGATGCTGTCTAACCTGATTTCTGTAGTATTCTTGCAAGTCCACGTCGTCTTTAGGACTTATCAGCTGTTTATCCACAGTTTCTTCACCAGAAGCTTGTGGTGGTTGAAATGCAGCTGCATCACTGGAACTATCACTTTTAGTAAGTTCACCAAATAAGTTATTACGGCGTATGAAACTACCATGGAATTGCCTTATACTTAATCTATTAAATCCTAACCGTATCATGGTGATTGTATAATAACTTAATATATCGAAAAATTTTTCACTTTCATCGATCGCACTGAGAAACATTATTGAAGCGGCTATATAAAGATAGGACAAGTGATTTTTCAATGAGACAAACACCATGGAAGTAGACTACGGTTTAGGTGTATTGGTGTCAGCTTAATGATATCTTGATTTTCTACAACGTTCTTTGAGTCTCTACTCTTATAATTCTCTGGATAAAGTATATTGTACTATATTCTGTGTATTCATGTAATGCTATTAATCATCATAACCAGTCAAGTTCTTGTCTCTGGGACGGTTAGGCAAAGGATAACTGTGAGGAACTGGTTCATGGTCGGCATAAAGAAGTTTTCTTCTCAATGGAGTGGCCAATAATAATGCTGGGCCTGAGATCCCAATAGCTATGGACCAGAAGAAATGTGGTTTAGTATGAGCATGATAACGTAACCACTACAAAATGTTAGTAGAATTCCAGTAAAACTAAAGGCGAAAACGCCTATTGATGTCAAAGGGTCGTAGTGGGCATCATTTGTGGATCACAAGTATCTGCTCTAAGATTCAAAAATATCAACGAACCGAGCTCACATTTAAACACCAATGATACCTCCCCATTTAACTGCGTTTTCAATCAGGGTTTCTCCCTTCCGTCATCATCAAATCATTTCTTGATACATACTCTGATCGGTTGTCTGTAATAAGTTGGGTATTCCCCCCAAATCTGATCTTCTACAGCCATTCTTGTTTTTCAGTAATGTAGTTTCACAGAATTTTAATTGGCTGGTGAGGGATCGCGAAATCCATTCCGATGTGTTTACAGTATAAATTATATATAAAGTATGGAGCTAGCTTGTCTGTAACCTGGTTTAATCAAGTCCTGATAAATACCTTATCCAATCTACAAACTTATATCATAAGAGTTGAAAAGTTAAATAAAATTATAAATTAAAAGGCTCAATCCTTCTTTTTGGATTTCTTCTTCTTTCCCTTTTCTTCAACTCCAGAAGAAGTAGCAGCAGGAGTCTGTTCGATCTTTTCGCTCTCATCAATCTTAACAGCCACCCCATTAACTTCCTTGTAGTCAGGGTTTTTTTCGAAAAATTCAATCTTCAATTGGTTATCATACCATTCGGCATAGTATAACCCAGCCTGTAAGACAATAACCCCCACCAAAATAATCATGGCCATGAACTGAGATGCAGCCATGACATTTAAACCGGTTTCTCTACTAACTTCCCCAAAATTATTATGGAAACAACTGTTAATTCCAGTTCTCATATTGGTCAAATAAATGATTATCGCAACCATCAACAACGCCAAAGACCCATACTCAAAGTACTTGGTGTCTTCCGAAGGCTTATAGATCTTGATCATAGTTCCTAACAATCCTAATCCCATAAAGAAATGCATTGGATAGTGAACATGGGCTGGAGCATTGGCCCATTTTAAGTAGTGATCAAAGGAATCATCGAATACTTTCATATTTTCAAGGGGATTCCATAATGTTTCATAATCGTAAGGAAAGTTGCCGTAAATGGCCCCTAATCCAAAAGAAGCTGAAATTATAATCAATCCGGTCCCAATGGGCAACAAATCCTTGTAAGCCATCCACTTCATGGTGTATTGATGTTATATTATAGGTGTTGAAAGGAACATTTGCATTTGCCGGTGCGCTGCCAAGTGATTGATGAGGCGGCGATGGCCATGGATGGAATTATTGATATAGCCTTCCTAATTAGGAAGTCAATTACATTCTTCCACCGTTACAGTTCCAACCATTGATAATACTAAAAATAGCCAATTGCAATGAACACAGAACTCAATATTACCTAATATAGATCCAATGATCTGATTTCTCAACTTATTTATACTCACAATATCATATTTCACTTGTCAATTATCGTCTCCTAATCTCGTGTGCATCGCATTGACGGCTGAAACATTGTCTCATACAATAGCCCAATTCTTTCACCAAAAATCCCCCCTTCTTTCTAGTTACATCCACTGTTCCCACATCACACCACTTCCATCCCTTTTCCACCAATTAGTTCCTTCCCTAACATCCCTGCCACCACATATCTGCCCACTTCTTAACTAGTCGTGCAAGCCCCATAAACCGTCTAGTTAACCAGCGAAAAAATTCGACACTCGCAGGGGTATTGTTGAGCAAAATCTCTTTACTACTGATTGATTCTTGATTGTTTCACCTTTTCGATCTTTTTTTTCAGCTGCAATTATGAGAAGTATCAAAGCCGTAGTTGTGGGAGACGGGGGAGTTGGGAAGACATGTTTGTTAATTAGTTACACCACCAATACATTTCCTAATGATTATATTCCTACTGTGTTTGATAACTATTCTGCGTCGGTTATGATTGATGGAGAGCCTATCAAGTTAGGGCTCTGGGATACGGCTGGACAAAGTGAATATGATAGATTAAGACCTTTAAGTTATCCTCAAACCGAAATCTTTTTGTGTTGCTTTTCGGTGATAAGTCCTGATTCGTTCCATAACATCAAATCCAAATGGATACCTGAAATTTTGCACCATTCCCCCAAGGATATTTTGGTGCTTTTGATTGGAACCAAAGTCGACTTGAGAGACGACTTACATGTTTTAGATGAGTTACACAGTAAGAACGTCAAGCCTATTACTTTGGAACAAGGAAACAAATTGGCCAAGGAATTAGGGGCGGTGAAATATTTAGAATGTTCTGCTGCTACTCAACAAGGAGTGAAAGAAATCTTTGATTTTGCTATTAGAGCTGTTTTAGATCCTCCTACTAAAAACGCCCCTCCTCAGTCGTCTTTCACCTCCAACAAGCCTGCCAACACCACTAGTAATTCCACTCAAAGAAAGCGGCCTGTGAAGAAATCCAGAAAGTGTACGATTTTGTAACATGCTTGGAAAAAAATAACGGTGCTTTTGTTGTCCCCGTCACCATTTAATTCGTCATTACTGTATTTTTTGCTCTTCGGCATTTTGATAGATGTATTATTTGTCTTACTCCTGTGGGTGCATTTGACTATATAATTTACATATTTACATAGGGACTTTTAACAAAGCTTGTAATAATCGTGTACTTAGTTATTTATCATGTTCATCCGAGATGGATGCATCCCACTGTTTTCATGGTCTTCATTACTCTTCTTATTCTTCTTGTCGTCTTGAACTCGGTCTCGTCTTTCACTTAAAAGCTTTGAATTCTTCTCCTGTAATTTCTGTTTTCGGGCATCTGAGTTTCCTCCTCCTCCCACAGTCAATTCCACATTGATCTTTCTGTTTCTCATGGTCGAATGATGCATCCTTAAGGCTAATTCCATTTTACTTTGAATCTCCTTGGTGTCATTATCGAATTCTAAGAACGCTATACCTTTATCTTTTCTGATTCTCATTCTATCAGGATTGGAGTTTTTAAAATGTGCAAGCATTTCAGTTTCATTGACATCATAGGGCAAATTCCCTACAAATAAGATAAACCGAGGCCCCTTGCCTCCATTGACTCCTTTACCTTTCTTACCTCTTCTGGTTTTCCTCTTCTTTTTGGGTTCTTGTTCTCCTTCTGTCTTTTCTCCTTGCTCATCACCTACCTCATCGCTCTCAAGTTTTCTCTTCTTACTATGTTCCTTTTCTTCTTCTTTGGGGATTTTTTCCCGCTTTTCGAGTTTATTTCTAAACTCCAATGCTTTTCTTTGTTTCTTCGTCAACTTCTGATCTTCCATCGTTATTATATCTCGTTGTTGTCCTTAATGGTTAACCTTAGAACCTTAGATGAAAAAAATTGAGCCCATCAGTTCTCTGCAGGACCGAGAATTAGGTAATAAAAAACAAAAAAACATTTATGATCCTTATCTCATAACAACAATTCATGGAAGAAAGCTCTAACATACGAGACTATGGCGTGAAAGTGATTGGACAGTCCGGTCCTATGGATACCCAAGGGTCTCCTCCTAATAGTATGCATTCTAGTTTTGTTTCTCATCCTGAAAAAGACCACAAATTACAAGATCCAAAGTATACTAGCACGAGGTCTGCTTCACCTAGTTCTAGATCCAGTCTGTCGTTTCTGAATCTGATTTCTCCTTCGCCGGATAGGAAACGTCGTGATACCACTGTAAGGATGAGTCCTTTGCCCGAACAAAACAAGACCAATAAGATCCCTTCCACTAAACCATTACCTAAGCTTCGAGGGAATCCTGAGCCTGTCACTCCTGATAGTTCTGAAGCTAACGAGGAGTTAGAGGGGAATAGAGGCAGATCAAGAATAAAAAATAGAATATTGACCAATGATATCCCTGGAAATCCCAATATGATTAGTCTAATGGGATTTGAAACTGCTAAACAGAAAGAATCAAGACCTTTACATTCTTCTAAATCCAAGAAGGAATCCCCCAAGACCCCCAGGGTCCAAGAGTTTAAGGAACCGTAGTTCTATGGTGGCCCCAATATGACCCTAGAGTGCTTTTAGATGGGTCAGTGTAATACTACGTTGACGATGTGACGTTTAATTCTAGATATTTATAGTACAGTCTATGACAATTTATGATCTTAGTATCTATGACAACAATTTCTTATGATCCTGTAACAACTCATCGTATTTCTCCTTCAAATCAGTATACGCTTTTGAAAGCCTGGTCAATTTCTCGTTATCATTAGATTTAGAATTCGAATCTTGGATTGTTTGATTTGATTCGAGTTTGAGTTCCATTTCTTCAGTAGCCTTTTCATTGATCCATTTATTAAAGTCGAATTCCTCTTCTTCATTGGACTGAGAAGGTATTTCGATAAATAGTTCATGGTCTAATTGCTTGGTGCTATCTGCTAATACTCTCTTCAAAGGTGGAATCAATCTTTTATTCTTCTCCGATATCATGTTGGCTCTATCCGACCCATCAATCAAGGCAGAAGGGAAATGAACCACTTCTAGATTACTCACGGCCGTAGGAAGTTTGAAATTCTTGACGATTTGTTTCGACACTATATCTGAAACATAGACATTCCCCTGAGTATCTCCACTGATCAAAGACATCCCATCCAAAGACACCGTTAATTGTGTTATACTATTAGGTTGGTGAATCACTATTGAGTGTTGTAAATTAGGGTCTGCTTCAATAGTAATGATATCACCCATATTTCCGATTTTATGCAAAATGAAATTTTCATGCTTGTATAATGGAATGGTTCTAATAGTCCCATTATCTAACCCCACATAATAAAATCGATTACTAGGGTCTTTGGTAACACATTGTATAGCATTAGGTAATATGAAAGTCAACAATAACTTTTTGGTGATCAAGTTATACAATCTCAATGTACAATCTTTGGAAACAGTACTGACAGTCAAATCATTAATTATTCCATCACCAATTATCATATCAGTCACTGGTAAAGTATGGTCAGTTATAGACATATATGGTTTGACGACCCGATCAGAATCATTATCATAAATAGAAACTAAATCAATAGTCTTAAACACTAAGCAACGTGAATCATCACTAGCAGTTGTAATGAAGGTTCCACATTTACTAGCTCTTACACAGTTAATTGCTTGATAATGGACTTCTTTTGCAAACACCAAATTTCCATTCAAAAGTTCCCACACATAAAGTTTCCCACTTTTGGATCCCCCCACCAACAACCATGGGATTCTATAGTTAGGTAAATTAGTACTGGCATTCGATACCAGTATAGGTTTATTCATCTTCACCAACTGTAAGCAGTTCAACGGTTCGGGAACCGGCAACCGCTGGTCAATACTTTCTTTTCCCCACAGATATACGTGAATCAAGGCTTTATCCCGGCTAGCCACAAAAGCCCGTTCACCAGGTCCTACTCCTGTAAGAGCAGCTCCATTTCTATGGCTATCTGCTTGACGGAAACTTTGCAACACCTTGGAATTATGGATGGAGCTCAAATGACCAAAAGATTCCTGGGATTGTTTATCAGATGGATTTCCCACCCCTATATAGTACACAGCTTCTTCCATCGGCAACCACAACTGTGTTAAAGATTCTTTAATTATAGATTTTTATAAAATCATCAAGAGATGAGCAGCGCGGATCTGAATTTTTCAATATTTCATCGCCTACACGTATCGTATCATTTAATAACTGCCGGTTTATTGACGATGCCTATTGATATAATCCAAAGTGTAGTAGCCAATGGAGCTGCTGAAACGATTCCCGGATGGGAATATGTCAAGACTTATGGGCCCTTGGTGTTGGGAGTAGGGCTCACCAAGTATTATTTCAGAGGGTCTACCAATACTTGGGAACGAGACATGCACGGAAAAGTTTACATGATAACAGGTGGAACCTCGGGTTTGGGAGCGGAAATAGCTAGAGAATTAGCTAGCAAAGGAGCCCAGGTGATTCTTTTGGTCAGATCGATTGAAGATACTTGGTTGATTGAATATGTAGATGACTTGCGAGAATCCACTGGCAATTTCATGATATATGCCGAAGAATGTGATTTGAACTCATTATATTCCATCAGAAAGTTTGCTACCAAGTGGTTAGATAACAAGCCTCCTAGAAGGTTGGATGGTGTAATTTGTTTAGCTGCCGAAGCTATTCCTATGGGGAAACCAAGACAGATCACCGCGGAAGGAATCGAGAAACAGTTAGGAATCAATTATGTTAGTCATTATCATTTATTAACCCTATTGGCCCCTGCATTAAGGTCTCAACCTCCTGACAGAGATGTTAGAGTGTTATTGGCATCATGTGCTAGTCAAGCATTGGGGGCTCTTGATTTACAGGATTTATTACATGAGAAGAAACGATATGAGCCCAATAAATCATATAAAATGTATGGGACTTCTAAGCTTTTATTGAGTTTATTTGCTAAAGAATATCAAAGAAGATGCAACCAATATGAAAGGAAGGATAATATGCCATGTAATATCAAGATGAATATTGTCAATCCAGGAATGATGAGAACCCCAAGTACTCGGAGATTTTTATCTATGGGGACTATTTGGGGATTAATATTATACTTGATGTTATATCCATTCTGGTATCTTTTCTTCAAGAATGCCTATGAAGGTCAACAGTCATTCTTATATGGGTTATGGGCACCAGTATTCTTACAGATCGATGGAGGTCAATATATCCAGGAATGTAAGATTATCAGTCCCAGCAGAAAGGAGTTCAAAGATGAAGAGTTACAGAAGAAATTATATGACCAAACAGAAACTATTATTGCAAGACTAGAGAAGCAAAGTGCCATTGAAAGGAAAAAGCAAGAAAAATTGGAACAAAGCAAGAAACCCAAAGAACAGCGTATGAAAGAAGCCAAAGAAAAGCATCTAAAAGAATTAAAGAGAAAGAGAGATCTTCATCAAAGTCCTAACACCGTGGACGAATTAGATGCCAAGTTGGGATATTTAAGAAATCAACTTAACCCAGATATGCCATTATTTCCCGACCAGAAGTAGATAAATGAATATGATATAAAATAACTCGTAAACTTCAATCACATCTTGTATGGATCGTAATATCTTAAATAGATCATAGTATCTTGTCTCTTGTCCTTATCTTATCTATCGTGCCCATACCATTATTGCAGTTTCCAATTAAAACCTTTGCGCACAGTTGCCGTTTCAACTACCAGTGGCTCCGAACTATCAAGACGCCGATAAACCCTGTCATATTGTAACTAGTCCACATTGTTGCGGTCTTATTGTACCAGTCAAGTGAATAACAACACACAATCCATATAAAGTGACTAGTTTTCCCAAGAAATCGCCATGTCTTTTGATGTAGAAGAAAAGGGCAAATTGCCGGTTAGTTCATTGACCCGGCTCTTAAATGAATCAAATTCTAATCATGCTTCTCCCCAACATTCCCATAATCATTCCGCCAGTTCCTTAAAGGATCAGTTGAATAAAACGTCCCATAGTTCCAATGATTCCGATGGGATCACTTTTGATTCTAAAAATAACAATAATAGTAAATTCCAAGAAGAAGTCGAGGCTGAAGCTGATCCGACCATAACAAAACCGTCGGCTATCAAAAGACCTTCTTCCGCTTCGATCCCCACCCCCGCTCCTTCCACTGCTACCAGTAATGTGGTGGTGGGAAGCAGTGGTAGTGGAACTAGCATTAATCATCTCAATAGGGATATCCCTATTAAGCCTCCTATTAATGCTAGTCCTAGAGTAGTGAGAACTAATTCATTATCCCATTCTTCGTTTTTGAATTATAATGAAAGTTTGACCAACTCCATTCCTTATTCTGTTCCTGGAGGTCGTCAGAATAATATGCTGCAGCTGGTGAATAGTTCTTCTAGTCTTAATACTTTGGGCAGTCTTCAGGAGGGAACTGCTTCTGGTAATGGTGGTCCAGCTAGTGTGGGAAGTAGCCATATTCCTAATCTACCAAATGGACAACCGATTTCTTCAATTCACATTCAATCTCCTCAAGTGAATTCTGCTTCTATAGATCAAAGATTTGTGATTTCAAAGCAGAGAGTGGCACAAGCACAAGCGCAAGCGCAATCAGCTCATTCCTCTTCTGCTAGTCAAAGAAATAACTCCCAGTCTAGTTTATCTTATTTTTTCAGTGGGAAATCAAGACCTATTAATAAGAAGAATCCTTCTTCTACGGATTTGGGGACTTTTTATAATAATTCGTATCAGGATTATCAAATTCCTGACTCGCCTTCTTCGATGTCTTCGAATGACTCGTTTATGAGTAATCCTGGCTCCAATATTGGCCCTGGTTCCAATTCATACACTAATAAACCAATGCCTCCATCAAGACATAATTCCATGGTCAACTTGAAACGGTTTTTTAAGAAGAATTCCATTTCTCCAAGTAATAATGGCCCAGCTCCGGTTTCTAATCTATCGTCATCATTAAGATCTCAGAACAATAGCAATGCCAATTCTCCTATTACTTCACAGAACTTGACCGTCAACTCAACCAATTCTTCATGGAATTCTCAGTCCCAATATTCTTCTCAACCAAACTCCCCAGTTACCAATGGTAATGGAAGCTACAGTAGTAGCTTCAGCAACGGTAATGGCTACCCTCCTGTTTCTAAATCTTCTTTACAGAACAAAATCAATTATCAGCATGAAAGAAGAGGGTCTGTATCCAACTTGGTTAACACCCAATCTCAATTGCCTTTTTCCAAAAGGTACAGTAAGTTTGGAGAGAATTTAGGGGCCGGGGCCGGAGGAGCAGTCAAGTTGGTCACTAGAACAAGTGATAAGAAAATGTTTGCGGTTAAAGAGTTTAGAGCCAAGTATCAAAACGAAACCAAAAGAGATTATGCAAAGAAAATCACCGGAGAATATTGTATTGGATCAACTTTGAAACATCCTAACATCATTGAGACCATCGAAATCTGTTATGAAAATGAACGGATTCTTCAGGTGATGGAATATTGTGACTACGACTTGTTTGCTATTGTGATGTCTAACAAGATGTCTAGAGAAGAAATTAATTGTTGTTTCAAGCAGATATTATCAGGAGTTCATTATTTGCATACTATGGGATTGGCCCATAGAGATTTAAAGCTTGATAATTGTGTGGTGGATACTCGGGGGATTGTGAAAATCATCGATTTTGGGTCGGCAGTGGTCTTTTCGTATCCATTCAGTAAAACATTGATTGAATCACAAGGAATCGTGGGGTCGGATCCCTACTTGGCCCCTGAAGTTTGTGTATTCAACAAATATGATCCTAGACCAGTGGATGTTTGGTCTGCTGCTATCATTTATTGTTGCATGATGTTGAAGAAATTTCCTTGGAAAGTGCCAAAACTACTGGATAACAGCTTCAAGCTTTTTGCTAGTAGAGGCGAGATGATTCCTATTAGCGAAATGTTGAAGAAAACCCCAGAGGATATGGCTCAAAGTACAATCACCAATAATGAAGGAGTCAATGACTTGTCAGACATTTCTGAAGTTATCAAAGAAGAGACAAAGGATGCACAAGGGAAATCGCATACTTCGAACGAAGTGGGTGTGGGAAGATTGTTGTTGGCATTGCCTGAGGATTGCCGTCCATTGATTGGTAGAATGGTGGAATTGGCACCAGCTTGTAGAATCAACATCGATGAGGTTTTCAATGATCCCTGGTTACAATCCGTGTCAATGTGTACTGTCGAGGAGTCGATACATACAGATGGATCAGTAAGCTTTGAAGCTGTCAAATGTGAAGACCATGACCACACACAAGTAGATCAGACTAAAGCACATATCGCTGCTTTTGAAAAGAATAAAAAGAAGTGAAGAATAATAAGTGAAAAGAATAAAAAAAACAAAAAGCAATAGAGAAGGTTTACATTGAAATATATCAATGTATTAATTTGTTGAATCAGACTATCATGTTAATTGTATCTTGCACCAGTCATTTTAAAGAGTTAGTAAGGATATAGGTTAAATAGCCAAAAGTATATCTTAATATGTATATTACTCCGTAGAAGCGGAATCAAACGGTATTTACAAGATTCTATAGTACATTCCAACTTCTCTAAGGCACTACTTTGATTCCAATAGCATCTGCTGTCAGTATAATGGCTCCACAAATAGCTTTCATGTCTACTTCTTTATGTCTCTCGTCGGTTTTTTTGATCTTTGCGATCTCATAGACATGTTTTAAAGAAACCTGCCCTACTATGTCATGAGTAGGTTTTCCACTTCCTTGTTTGACATCGGCAGCCTTCATCAATAGCCAGGAAGTAGGAGGAGACTTCATTTCAAACGTAAATGTTCTATCGGGTTTAATAGTCAAATGACAAGGTATAGGTGTTCCTGGTTGATAGTTACCTGTTCTGGCATTGAACTCCTTACAGAAATCTATGGCTTTAACCCCTTTAGACCCTAAGGCGGGCCCCACAGGAGGAGCAGGAGCTGCTTGTCCAGCACCCACAATCAATTTGACCATAGCATTTTTAGCTGACATTATAAACGAAATAGAAGTTTTGGGATCTTCTTTATGTTTACAGATTTTATCACGTCAATGGAACTGTTTCAAGGACGGCGTATAGTTCCTGATGTGACACTGTTCACTGCAAAGGAAAGTCTTCGATTCTTGATATTTGGTGATAATTTTTCACTTGGTGCGAGTCTGCGACAAACTCGTTAACTATGGAGTAATGATGAAGTGTAGATAATGCGATATTCTGATGAGAATATTATTGGGATCTGGATAAAGAGACGATGAACAGACGGTGAACAGACTAGATTAAGATGTTGTGGAAATTGTGTGAAGATTTTGTGAAAATGTTGTGAAAATGGAGATTATGACAATTGTGAATGTCCTACACAATTTGCAGCAATATCTCATTCATCAACTGTACCAACTACTTTTAGAACTTCTCTATATTAAATATTACTCACATGTATAATCCTACCTTTTCAACTATAAACCTTTATTATGCAATTATATTAAACGAGGGTATGCAATCTACACAATCTCTTCCGTAAACCTGGACCGAGAGTTGTTACTGGCATTCCCATCTCCAAAGATATCGTTTCGGTCCACATTTAGATTATTCTCCAAATCAGAATCGGATTCATCAAGCGGCGGCGGTCCTACTGGATACACGTTCTGGCCATTTCCAGCTGTAGGGCCATGTCGTGTTGGAGATTTAGGATTTGTTACAGGACCATCACCAAAATCAAACTGTTCATCTTCTTCTGCCAATTGGGTATATTTCGGATACGCCACCGAGTTGTATCGACTATGATTCTGACTATTCTGCCCACCAGTGTTTTCTCCGTTGGTGCTACCTCCATAATATGTGGTGGCATTACCTGAGGTATTCTGAGACGATCGGAATATTGAATCGAGATTATTATTAGTGACTCCTCTGTACTCAAAATCATCATCATCTTGATCATATCCTTGCACATGATCAAATCCTTTGGCGTTGTCTCCATGAGCGTCGGCCGCTTTAGTACCGAATAACTTCTTGAATCCATATTTATTTTGCATCATTTCATCAGAAGAGTTTCCATCAGGATCATGATTGAAATCTGGATTTTGGTTTTTGATATTATTTCTCTTTTTTCTTCTAAGAAATAAGAATAGTAACACCAAAGATCCTATTACTATGGTACCACCAATAGACCCCACAAGACCACCGATTAATTTGGAATTGTTGGAGTCACCCCCACCATTATCGTCTACATCGGAAGCATCAATGTTGGTGGGTACAGTGATCAAAGTAGTAATGGTTGTATCTTTGTCACTCCAGGTAGAAGTAAACGGAGTAAAACTGGAGCTGGACTCGGGCGAAGATGTCATCGCCATGGAGCTGGATGTTGAGATACTTGGTTCAGTAGATGTTTCACTTGAGCTGGAACTACTTGGTTCAATAGAACTGCTTGCTTCAGACGAGCTACTTGAAGATGAAGTGGAGCTGCTAAACTCAGACGAGCTGGAACTGGAGCTGGAACTGAAGCTGGAGCTGGAACTAGAACTAGCACTGGAACTAAAACTAGAACTAGAGCTGGAACTAGCACTAGAGCTCGAACTTGAACTGGAACTAGAACTACTCCAACTAGAACTGGAACTTGAACTACTAGAACTCGATTCACTCGACGAACTCCATGTAGAACTAGATTCACTGCTTGAACTTGGTGGACTCGTAGACGAGGACAGCGATGTAGGAAATGAACTAGAAGCCAAACTAGAACTAGAACTAGGAAACCCTGAAGGTTGCAGCGAACTAGAAGGTCCTGTCAGCCCTGTACTGGAAGAACCACCGCTTGAAGTGGCCAGAGGGATGGAATTATCAGGGATCGAAGGAGAAGGACTCGAAGTTCCAGATCCAGGAGTATTAGTGCTAGACCCACCGGAATTAGAACCAGAGTTCCCAGAATTAGAACCATTATTCCCGGAATTAGTACCACTATTGGAATCTCCAGTACCAGAGCCTGTATTGCCTCCCGTGTTGGAAGGAGCTGAATTCATGGACGTGATGGAGATAGATGAACTTAATTCCTCGTCTGCATTTGACGAAAAACTTGGTGATGGGCTCGTTCCTGCATTTGGCAGGATGCTATTTATATCGTCGTAATCAGCTCGAGGCCGTATCAGCCCAGTAACCGGACTAATATCGAGGCTGATGGACGGATGTATCACTGGTGGGATCAGGGAGTGGGGTTTTGGTGCTAATTCTGATGAGGGGATTGCTAACCATAGTGACTCTGCTGCTAGTATGAATCCGGCGATAGGGAGTAGCCTCATTCTCTTTACGAGATACGAATGAAACGTGAGTAGAAATGATTTGGAGCTTGAAGCTGTTGGGATTGTTCTGGCGAAGCTGTTGAAGTTGTTCTGGTGAAGCTGGTGTTGGTTCTGGGTGGTGTTGGGATGGTGTTGGTAGTGGTTTTCGAAGAGAGTTGGACGATCAGTCCTTATATCTGGAACTCCTGAAAACTTTTCAGTTGCAACGTATTGAAAACCTGCACACACGATCAAAGTTATAATTAGCTGTGTTTACTGACCTCATGGGCAGGGATGCCAATGGACGTATTCTTGGTGCCGGTGGACGTATGCTTGGTGCCGATGGACGTATACCGTAGTGCCGATGGTTACAGGGGGATGATGTATGCTATGTGTATTGTATTTATAGAGCTATTTTTAGACTATATCAGCACGGCTTGAAACCCTTTCCCACTAACTATGCCCATCCAATCTCCGTGCCCTCCTCTCCAACACACGTTATTGATCTCAAGATTGTCCTCGTATGATAACACAGGCGAGCTGATAGTCATTGTTTGATCCCCACTATGGGGCTTATTCATCAATTGATAGAGATTATTACAATCCCATATCAAAGCCTGACAATCGTCTCCTCCGCTCAATAAAAAGTTGGAGTTAGGATGCCATTTGATTGAATTGATAGCCGTGTTGGTTAATCCTCCAAGAGATCCATCTAATGTGGCTACTGGGACTCCGGGCATTCTCGTATCAATGACTAATATTTGATTGGAATTGACTCCAATGGTGGCCAAATAATTCTGATCAATGTTGGAAGTGGTAAGTTTTAAAAGAGCTTTGGAATTATAACTTCCACCTCCTGAATCATTATTAGTGGAATTAGCACCAGGACTATTGGAAGGCTCATAAATAATGGTAGAATGTTCTAATGATCTTAAATCAAAAACTCTCATACTACCATCATTTCCTACCGAAGCGAATAGATTCGTAGAATCATGTAAAAACTTAACATCAAACACTTCGGAATCATGGGCAATTAATTGGGTTTTCACACTGGCACTATTGGTTTTTTTATTGTTGGCATGGTCGGTGGTGGCCACAGTTCGATTTAAATCCCACACCGTACAAGTGGTATCGACACTGGAAGTTATTATTATACTATTATCGAGATTATTCCAGTCAAATGACGTCACTGGCGGGCACGTCATTATGGAATCAGTGGTCTTCCCATTACCAGTACTGGTGGTGTTGTTGGTCAAATAATGTGTCTGAGTCAACTTATAGTCTTCATTGGCTTCGTAATTATCATGGTCCACTTTATATAATCGTAATACTTCGGAAGATGCCGCCAATCTCTCGTTCAACCCATTTCCTAACTTACTCATTGTCGGATCCCATTGAAGATTCGTGATAGGATAATCAACCGAAATCTCCGAAACCTTATGGAAATCAAATCCTTCAATAGCATCTGCTGGTCCTATATCTCCCATAGCTGTAGGAGAATCAGGAATGTCATCTTGTTGCCAGGTAGTAGCCTCTTTTCCGTACTTGATCCCATGCAATATATGTACTCTATTCAGAAACCCTTCTTTATAGGACGACAAAGCTATACATTCTGTATCAAAATCAGTCAAATAACTCCAATCAGAACAGTACAAGGGAAATGACGATAAGTAGTACGAATATCTATCGGACAATTCCTGGGGCCCTGAGTCCTCAGCTGGCGCTGGCGAAGAATTGCTCTGGTTATCACTATTCAAATTGTTTATATAGCTGGGAGGAAGTAACGGTTGGAACTGGGGTCTATGAGTTTGTTGGGGACTGGCAAATGGAGAATTGTAATTGGAATGGTGAGGAAGTTGTTGGGGAGTGTTGGGATTCAAGTAGTTCATATTATTAATCGAATTCTGTCTTGATGCAATATTTTTTGACCACTCCGTCATTATCTTATCCTAATAAAAGCCACAAAAGCTAGGAGCCTGGAAGAACACTTACTTAACCAGACGTTCCTGGGTGATCTGTATTGACTGTGGGGGAAACAAGGCAAACAAATACAATACGAATTCTTGCTGTTTGTGCACTAAATTGGACGGGAAAAAGGCGATTCGAATAATTAATCAGCTTCTTATATATATAACCCACTTTAAGTCCACACCTTTGACCTTCGAAGTACGTTTGTCTCGGACGTTGCTATTAGAAGCTGTTTATGGGAGTTGAGAATTTCGGCTTGATTTCGTGAGATTCTTGTTTGCGAGTTCTTCCAAACTTTTTTATCAGTCTGCTATTTTATAAATCATTCTTCTATTATATTCTATAATACAATTAACTATTAGCTACTTCTTCTACCGATGGACAAGTACACATCAAATTCATATCTCCATAAGTATCATCAACACGAGATACAGAAGGCCAACATTTGGATTCTTTTAAAAATGGTAATGGATATGCGGCTTGTTCTCTAGTGTATCCTCTGGCATCCCAATCCTTTTGATCAGTGGAAATTATATCTTGTAAAGAATGAGGAGCATTCTTCAAGACCTGTCCTAAAGGTTCATTGTTGGCATAAGCATCAATTTCATTTCTGATTGATAATAAGGAATCAATGAATCTATCCAATTCTTCCAAGTTTTCAGACTCAGTAGGTTCTATCATTAAGGTTCCAGCCACAGGGAACGACATTGTTGGGGCATGGAATCCATAATCTTGTAATCTTTTAGCAATATCAATAGCTTCTACTCCAACGGCCTTGAATTCTCTTAAATCCAAAATGAATTCATGGGCACAATGTTTTAATCCTTTTTCAGTCGAAGCATTTGAATCCACAAATAAAATTTGGAATTTACTTTCCAATTTCTTGATCATATAATTAGCATTCAACATAGCAATGGCTGAAGTGTAAGGTAAGGCTTTAGCTCCTAACATTTTGATATAGGAATATGATACTGGCAACACGGAAGCTGATCCATAAGGAGCTGAGTTGACTGATTTGATAGACTCTTCAGTGGAATGTGGAGTGTTAACAAAATAATGATTAGGTAAGAATGGTTTTAAATGTTCTTTAACACATACTGGAGCTTGACCTGGTCCTCCACCACCATGACTCAAAGCAAAAGTTTTATGAATATTCAAATGACAAACATCAGCTCCTAAATCTCCTGGAGAGGTCAACCCCACTTGAGCATTCATATTAGCACCATCTAAATAAACCAATCCTCCATTTTCATGAACAGTATCAATAGCAGTCTTAATACCTGGTTCAAATAACCCATATGTAGAAGGATATGTGATCATAATGGAACACAAATTCTCCTTGTATTGTTCAGCTTTGTCTTTCAAGTCTTCTAAACTAATAGACCCATCATCTAAACATTTGACTGGAACAACTTTCAACCCACACATGGCAGCAGAAGCTGGATTGGTCCCGTGGGCAGATACAGGGATAAGACAAATGTTTCTCTTTTCATAGTCACCTCTGGATTTGTGGTATTGTCTAATTAATGATAATCCAGTGTACTCACCTTGAGCACCGGAATTAGGCATTAAAGTTGTAGCGTCAAAACCAGTTATGTCGTTCAAATCTTTTTCGAATTCCAAGATTAATTCTTGGTATCCTTTGGTTTGATCTATAGGAGCAAAGGGATGAATGGAATTAAATCCTGGAATTGACAAAGTAGACATTTCAACAGTGGAGTTTAATTTCATGGTGCACGATCCTAATGGGATCATGGAGTTAGCTAAAGATAAATCTTTGGATTGTAATAAGTGTAAGTATCTTAACATGGAAGTTTCCGAATGGTGAGTGTTAAAAACTGGATGAGTTAAAATCTCATCAGTTCTAGCTAACTGTGATGGGAAGGAAGGTAATTGAGTGTTGGCAAAATCAATTTCTGGATATTGGTTATTATGGTTGAAGATTTGAATCAAAGAAACCAAATCTTCTTTGGTGACAGTTTCATCTAAAGTCAAAGAAACAGTGGTGTCGTCAACCTTAAATAAATTGATATTGTGGTTGTTCAACGCATCAACCAACACTTCATCAGCAGTTAACCCTTCAAGTTTGATAGTCAAGGTATCAAAAAAGTTCTTATTCACTACTTGATGAGACTTGGACACTTCATCAGCCAAAATCTTAGTGAACCCATAAACTCTGGAAGCAATGTGTTTGAGACCCTCAGGCCCGTGATAAACAGCATACATAGCAGCCATATTAGCCAATAAAGCTTGAGCAGTACAGATATTAGAAGTGGCTTTTTCCCTCTTGATATGTTGTTCTCTGGTTTGTAAAGCCAATCTTAAAGCTGGCTTACCTAATCTATCCTTAGAAACACCAATAATTCTTCCAGGGATTTTTCTGGAATATTTAGTGGAAGTAGCAAAGAAAGCAGCATGAGGACCTCCATACCCAAAAGGAACCCCGAATCTTTGGGAATTACCCAAGGCAATATCAGCCCCAAAGCTTGAAGGAGGTTTGATCAATGTCAAAGCTAACAAATCAGTAGCAACAGAGAAAAGCCCTTTGTTCTTATGAATAATTTCACCAATTCTGGAATAATCATTGATTTCTCCATTAGTAGCAGGATACTGAACTAAAGCCCCACATATTTTAGCGCCTAAAGATTCTAATTCGTTGATGCCCTCTTCAGAAGATAAATCCAATTCAATAATTTGTACATTGATGTTGTCAGCTCTTGACTTAATAACATCTATGGTTTGAGGGTGCAAGTTAGAATCAATAACATATTGAGTACGTTTTCCTCTCAAGTTATGGAATGATAAAGACATGGCTTCTCCAGCAGCAGTCCCTTCATCTAATAATGAAGCATTAGCCATATCTAACCCAGTCAATGAGGTGATCATAGTCTGGTAATTCAACAAACTTTCCAATCTCCCCTGACTGATTTCTGGTTGATATGGAGTATAAGAAGTATACCACTCTGGACTTTCCAACAAATTTCTTTGAATGACTGGAGGAACATGAGTGCCAGCGTACCCTTTCCCTATGAAAGATTTGACAATTCTATTTTTCCCAGCAAGCTTATGAAGATGATCCAACATTTCCAGCTCGGTGTATCCATTTTCAGGTGTCACTTTCAACTTCCGTTTGAATAAAATATGCTCAGGAATTGACTTGGACAAAAACTCGTCTAATCCTTTATATCCCAAATCTGCCAACATTTTTTCAACATTGCTAGGAGTGGGTCCCAAATGACGCTTAGCAAACGTGTCTAACTTGTCGAAACTAACAATTTTGGATTCTCTATCATAAAGAGTTTTATAGTTTTCACTGGAAGTATCAGCCTTGGTTATACCGCCTTGAGTAGCAAGCGATCTATTAATCACCATACATCTTATTGATCTTGCAGCAGTATGGATTCTAGCAGCTTTGGCTGCTTTCATATTAGCTCTGATCATCGTAGAAAGTCAACCAGAAACTACTATTTTTGTTGGGAGATGAAAGAAGTATTCTACAAGAGAAATCAGCCAGAAATGTGCTTATATATAAACCAGTAACGGGTTTTGTCGTATGGAATTACTTTATAGTAGTTTAGTCGATGCGAGTCAAATCCGAGTTACAATCAGAGTCAAATGAAGTCAACGGCTGTGAAAGGTTAATAATTTACGGGCTGAAAAAGAAAAAGAAAGCTTGTAATGCCGTCTAACAGTGTTTATAAAGGCTCTAGAGCCTTTAAACCCATTATTTGGGTCCAACATTACCTTAGTTATTCGTTGTTACTCCAGCTCTTCAGTGACTCTGGTGCAGCGATAAGCACATTTTCTTCCTTTGACCCACCGCCTAAGAGGTTTTGTGTAACTTTTGTCTGGCGATAACGCCGCGGTACTAGGTGGGTCGGGCTAATAAGGCCATCGAAGGCATCGAGTTCTATTGTGTTTACTAGGAACATAAGAGAAAATTCAACTAAATTCAACAAATATATAATATACTATATGATCTATATATCAATCAGTTTATTTCTTAGCGGCTTTTTGGGCAGCTTTGGTGACTTTACCGGCTTTGTCGGATTTTTCAACAGCTTTGATAACACCAACAGCAACGGTTTGTCTCATATCTCTGACAGCGAATCTACCTAATGGTGGGTATTCGGTGAAAGCTTCAACGGACATTGGCTTGGATGGAACCATTCTAACCATAG
>JAJMFQ010000049.1:0-46227 GCA_030574775.1 Yamadazyma atmosphaerica
AGGAATATCAGTACAGTTCGATATCTATAACTAAATAAGAAATCTTATTGATGGACTTGAATATATATACCTTCCTGAATCTCCCCAAATTTAGGTCCGCTTATACCAATTATACCATTTTGGTTTTTGTTTGGTGTGACTTTTAGTTCTTTTTATACTTCACATTGTTTTGACATTTTGTCCCACACTTTTTGTATTCCTTGTACATACAGAATATTGATCCAGTCGATATTTATTACTGATACCCATTACCTACAAAGTCTAGATGATGTCAATTTTTTCCAAACCGGTGTACAACAACATCAAGTACCCCCAACCTCAATATAATAGCACTTCTCCAGTGTATGGACACGGCTATGGCTATAGTTATAGCTCTGGCTACGTGAATACCAGTAGTACCGTTGCAGTAAGTGGTAGTAAAGTTGCTACTTCTAGTCCTGTGTCTCATGGTGGTAATGATAATGGTGCCCACAGATCTCCTCTGGGATTAGGTCCTGCCCCTTCCCAGTCCCAAAATGCCCAATCATTACCAAAATTACCCAGCTTCAGTGAATTGGTGACTAGTATCCCGTTACCAAATGAATTTCCTTTGAACAGACCTGCTAGTGGCTCTGGTTCTCCTTTGGAACAAACCCGTCAATCATCAACCATTTCTATGATCGGTGCAAGTTCTAACAATTTACAATACTACTACGGGTCCAATTATTCTTCACCTACCCCTATAATAAGACAAAACTCATCCAGTGCATTACATTCAACTCACTCAGTGTCACCAAAGACATTATTGCCAACTCCTCCTCCTGCCAATATGAAAGAAAGTAAGGAAAGTAAGAGGAAGCATGTGTGCAAAGTATGTTCTAGATCATTCACCACCTCTGGTCATTTAGCTAGACATAACAGAATTCATACTGGAGAGAGGAAACATATCTGTCCTTGGCCCAACTGTGATGCCAGGTTTGCAAGACAAGATAACTGTATGCAACACTATAAAACTCATACCAATGGGAAGAAGAGAAAGAATATTTTGAATTTCAAGCATAAGTCAATCAACTCCAAGAGTATTTAAGTGTTTGTGATGTGTTAATGATTTTATTGGATTTATTTCTGGCCAATACCGGTTGCAATGCTTGTTGTTCTTTTGTTACAATTTGCTTTTACATGATAAAAATATTTCTATAGATTTTTGTATAGTAGGGAAGTTACCCTTACGACCTACTTCGGTTCTTCAATTCTTGTATATTAGAAATTTACGGTGTCAACATTTTTAATTTGTTTGTAGCTTTTTATCTCCCCTTACTACAAGTCATATGTTGCAACATGATGCTGAGAAGTTCAAAGAATCGCTATTGTCTGTGTTGATCAATAGAGTTGGAATCTAGCGAATGTCCAAAGAATAGATTAACCTACAATAGAGCCAATAATAAGACTTCAGAAAATAATTTCTCTTTATCAGACTAAAAATTGACAATAGGACCGCTCGGTTCCAGTCCTGTATATTCCTATGGCTCTGGTGGGGCCCTCGCTACCGTTTATTGTGGTAAGTGGCTCTTTGTTGATTGCCAGGGTTGTGCCTCGCTATCCAGTGGATCTCGAACAATAGGAGCCAATTTACTGACCTAATTGTATGATCAATGGCAATTTACTATTCGTAGTTAATTAACGAGCTGAATTCTGACAATCGGAGGACCGGTACATTTTTTCCGCAGGGAATCGGCCTCATGTAGTTCTATCGGTATTGTTGGGCTTATCGTCACGTACTGAACCCCGAAATTGATACCTGCAGTGTTTTGCTTTGCACGAAGTTAGTTTGTGGTGAATTGCCAACTACGTCGACAACGGAATCTGTTCCAGGATTAAGGTTTGATTTAACTACGCACAGACTCGAATTTCCGATGTGAAATGGCCGTTTAAGATCTCACGGTGAGATCCCTTAAAAAACGTCCAAAACTAGCACATGAAATTCTTACGTAACGTAAGAAATTTAATTTACTTCAACCTCTGTTGCTAAAAAGGGGGCGGCCAACCCGATGTTATGTTGCATTCCTTATTTCTCGAAACATACAGAGTGGGGAATATGGCCGATTGCCTATATTTTACGGTTGCTACTGTAGTTGATCATTAGTTGTAAGGGACTTACACAAAAAAAAAAAAAAAAAAAAAAAAAAAAAAAAAAAAAATAATAGGATTGGCCCCTAAAAAAACAACATTTAGTTTTTCGTACGTAGTGCATATTCCTGGCTGTACCTCAATAACAGATTTCATCGGTTAAATCGCCGTTTTATTGTATACTATGAATCTTCAAGAATTTCATTTTTCAGGGATTGCTCCGCACACAGATGTCACACGGCCCTTTGGATCCAGCGGCTCCCCTGCAGAATCTCTTCTTGGGCCCGTATCCAAACCCATAAACCAAAAGGCTCTAATCCATTCCTGTATCATGCGGTTAACCCTTGGTGTCGATCTACCAGTGTGTAAGTAACGGTTTTCCCTTACTTTTAGTAGATCTAGATGCACTCCCACAGATGGTTTAACAGGAGAATGTATATAACAGGGACGTAGGAATGGGTCCTTTTTTGATGTGGCATTTTCTAGGCCAGCTCCTATTCTATGGGGTAATGAGTCATACTTCAGTTTATTACTGACAATTTTGACATCTAGATATTATATATAGAGATAGTATCATCGAGATTTCAACTAGCTAATAGAGTGAAGTAATTCACAATTGGTGTGTCTGATCTTTGCTGCTTCTTAGGTAATCTCGTTTCACTAAGAAATGAACTCTGTGGGTGATGCTTTGTGAGTGTACCTTAATGTTGGTTATGATTTTACTTATTTTCATCTCTTGTGTATTCTCGCTTAGCCCTTTTGTAAAGTAGTACTGACATTAACATTGGCGTTCTCAACAGCCCTGGTTTGTTCAATCGCCGTCCATAGTTACTATCTTGATCCCTCGGCGAAAAGTTATTCCACTTGAGGTTACAATTTCACCGCCACTTGAATGTAACCTCGATTAGCATTTCTTGATTGGGCCCTCTATTGTAGCATGGACCCTCTCAACCTCTAATTCTCCTTACAGCAGTTCAGAGCTATTCAAAACAGAGCCGTTGAAGTCCCAAAGCCATCAAAGCTCTCCGGTATTTTTAGTTTGCACTCGAGTACTAAGCTTTACATAAACATCAGTTTTGGGCAACCAGATACTTGGGCACTCTAAGTCGGGCTTAACGATCAATTGACGGAGAATAGAATGCTAGACTTTTTATCAGAGACACTATACATATTGGGCAGGTCGATATAGAAACGCCATAGATGAAACAGTCAGAACCCCGAAACATACATTGATGTACTTGCGTATTTCCGGTGTGTTTTTATTACAATAGCTGCCGCTCCTCTAATTCCACATTGACCTCATACTGCCATTTACCAGAACAAGCTAACTAAGTCCCTAATGATGATCTGGAGATTCCACTGGCCGAGTTCATAACCCTTTGCAGCTGCAGCTGAAGCAAAAAACCTAAAAAATAATAGTGAAAAAAAAAGGAGATCTCTATGGACAGCTATTTACCAGATCGGGATACATGGTGAAGGACTGTTACGGCAGAATAGCACTGTAGATCATTTTTCATGGACTCAACCATATTACCTTCAACATTCGGTAGAGATGAATTCCTTCGACAAAACGGAGGAAGCTGGTAACGAACAGTAACAGAGGTGAAGGCGCGATACTACAGCTGTCAAGCGGCATTCATTTTCAGTATCGGCTATGTATAGAGACTCCTCCGTTGGGAGTTGTCCCCTGAATAACCGTTAATATCCTTGTATTACCTTGTTGCTGCAGCTGTCGCTGAATTTCATCGTTTTCTTGTTTTTTGTGGCTAGCGCATAAAACTTCATGTAGGATTTGCATAGAGCTTTTGTTTGTCTTGTGCTGTCCACGATATCCTGCAGTGTATTTTACTCCTAGACCCATATCCACATTTTTTCAGATATTGCTTCTGACCCGCTTGTTTATTGTTATAATTACGACCTATGTTCTTTACAGTATTCACTATTCTTCACAACTAAACTCGCTGAAACAATTGCAAAAATACCTTACAAACTTCTCTGTTAATTCCCGTTCAAAGGACAGTATTTTTGGTACGAATTATTCAATTGAGCAGCCTTGAGGTTATGTTCATCGATTTCTTGCTTTGACTTATTTAACTGCACCCTGCACCTGCAGCATCACCTGAAAAATCATAACCACTGTTTAGTTGTTCGTCACCGGCTCTCCGAAAGGGCTGTAGAGTTTGGTTCCCCTTGGCCCAATAGTAACCCACCGTCAACAATAGGTCCGCAATGGCCCTTTCCTCTTTTTGGTGCTTTCTCTTTGCTCCTTGGTATATTCTAGTAGCAAGATATAACAGTTTTTTTTTTTTTTCTTTAGATTTAAATTTTTTTTTTTTTTCTTTTGACATCTCATCTGAAAAAGTTTAGTGGCTGCGATCATACTCAAAGCGGTCCCCTAAACTACAAAGAATCCAATTGGGTTTAACCTGTTGCAACCATGAGCTAACAAATTAGTAGGTTAGCCGATTGCCTCGCCGGTACCGCTCTAATGACACAATAATCAGTAAAGTAAATTGAAAACAAACACCTCAAGATCTCTACAGATACGATAGCATCGGAGCCATAGATGCGAAGCAATGGCAATCCAAAATAATCAACTGAACTATTAACAATAGGACTTGTGCAATAGCCGAACCACACCCAGAGTAACTAAGCTTAAGTGATACCTACGGTCATGTTGATTCTTTGTTAGGAATTAAGCTGGTCAACTGGGTACTTCTAAACTATAGTCAGCTCGAATTTAACCGTATTAGGTAAAAACGTTTTTTTCCAATATTCGAATATTTTTTAGGCGTTTAGGAAATCATAATAGGCGCATAATAGCTATAATACTTCAAAAAGATAATGGGCCATTGACTTCAACAATTAAACGGTATTGCGGTCGCTGTTATCTCTATTGATCTATCGCTAAGTCCAACCTATTAATTGTCCTCTTCTGGTTCCTGGGCAATGGCACTTAGTCGTTGACATTTAGTGTAAAGACATTTTTGTGGCTATAATGGACATATTGAACTTATTTTGTTATCAGCACCTTGATACCTCCTTTTACTCCTATCTTTTACGTGAAAATAGCTTACTTTGTCTATATGCATTTTGTGTAGATATTTTCTTACTCTTTTTGCGTGCTATGCATCTTCCCAGATTGGCACCAGATCGCCAGCATTAGGATCATCCTATATGCAAAAGCATGTACGTTCGTGCATGTCTGCATTCGGCATTTACGTCAAGCAACACCTCCGAGATCCAATCTGAGCCTTTCGATAATTACTTCCATCGACTAATTGTAATGCCACTCCATTGATACTACATCAGCCGTCAATAGATTTTTTTGGGGTGCCTGTATTCTGCACCACCCAAATTTTGTGCTACATTCATGCGTTTGAGAGTGTATGCAATTGCAGAATAATACATTCGACTTAAACGAATTATGGATACTTGTTTCTTATCAATAGATGGGCGTTTTCAAAATAGTTTTTGGTGCCTAATGCATAATAAGTTGCCCTTTGACGGTATAATTTGTAGTGGCCCCCTTTCGCTCTATTTCTTATTCCGGTATTGGTTATGGGTCTCCTTTAGCTGTAACCCCTTTTTCTCTGCAAGACGTTTTAGTGTAACAAACC
The DNA here is from genome assembly GCA_030574775.1 of Yamadazyma atmosphaerica. NCBI lineage: Eukaryota > Fungi > Ascomycota > Pichiomycetes > Serinales > Debaryomycetaceae > Yamadazyma > Yamadazyma atmosphaerica. The sequence goes on from JAJMFQ010000049.1 coordinate 5,727, forward strand.
CTTTGCATAAGATCCTCCTGCTCGACTGGCAATTGGTGTTTCGTGTTTGCTTGCGTTCAAGTGGCCCAATGCTGAGCTAGACGATGCCACAGTAGAAATCAGGGACGAAAGGTGCTCGCTGGTCTTCATTCCTGTCAACAAATCTATATTTCATTGCTTTTAAATATATACATGTGTAATGCTATTAAGGTACGGTTCCTGAATCACTGATAGTTGTCTAGAGCATTAATTGTGGGACCCTGGTTACCAGATGAGCGAAAAGTTGAAATGGTAACAAGGTACATTTTTTCAATCAAAATAGCTTTCTACGAAATTGGTACCATTTGTTTCTTTATCGAAGTTGAATTGAAATCCATTGAGGGACAAATTCAAAATGTTAACTGCTTCTGAACCATCATTCAAATTGTTCAATGATAATTGGAAACTCTCTGCATCGCCTCTATTCAAATTGATCAATTGATGGTTGATGTCTTGTAGATAGTGGGTCAAGCATTTGGCTATAGCTGGGAACAACTGGAAGTACTCACAATCATGGAATTGTTGGTAGCAGTCAAAGAACACTTCTTGATCTTTTTCGTTATAGTCACTTTGAAAGACGTTTTGCAACACCGAACATTGAAATTGAATGGGAGAACAGTAGTTATTGTGAAAATTCCAATTTTTCATTTGCAATGTCCCTGATGCCATATAATCCCAATTGTTCTTTACCAAATATCGATCTTGATAATAATGTGCAAGGGTATTGAAAACAATCGAATTGGTTAAGTCCTTCCAGTAGTCATCTTTCAGATCATAATACTTGTGATAATTAATGAAATCATCCAATTTGTTCAAATATAGGTCACAATATGAACATTTACATCCGTTCCACATCATATTGTTCATTGCTTGTTCGTAGCAACTTAGCACCATTAAAAAGTTTGGAAGTATTACATTGACATTACTAAGACGAAAGTTGTTCAAAATTTTAGTTAAGATTGTAAGAATTGATAATTTTCTTAAATAATTTCCCTCAACCCCGTCGTCAATAATCCCATCATTTGGTGGATTGTAGCTGATCATTAGATAGCTTAAGCTTTCAAAGTCTTCCTGGTGAAGATTTAAGAATTTCAATACCTTAACATCTATCAATTCATTGGCTTCGTGGTTGTATAGATTTCTTTGGACAATGCAGAGCTTTCGAAGCTTTTGAAAGTTAATTAATGGCTCTACAACATCCAATATGTCATCATGTTGATTTTCAATACCAATTTCAAGATTCTTCACCTCTTGTAAATCTATCAATGAAAAGTCCGTGTATCGGTCGACGTTGATAGCTTCAGGCTTCAAACGGATCTTATTGGCTTTCAAATATTTGTATAATCCAGGGTCCCGAATAATAATTGACTTGACATGTTCAAAAGTGGGAACTTTGGTAAACTCCTTCACCCGAATATCCACTTCATTTATCAGAGATACCACATCATATTCATTTCCATCATCAATAATGATAGAGGGAATTTGAAGATCACATTTCTTCTTCAAAGACGTCCGTAGTTTCTTGTCGTCAATGAATATTTTTACCTTTTTATTTATCTTGCAAACTTGATTGATCAAATTCGCTAACTCCTCTACTATCTTTGGAGTTTCTTTGAATGTGTCAAACATCTTCAAACTTGAAACATAATGAGATAAATCAGGATTGATCATTATTGCCTGGTTCAACACTTTGAGCTTAGCTAACACCATATGATGATTCTTGGAATTGTCGAAGCAGTCCCTAAGTCCACAAACAACACTTCCGTGGCATTCTTGATAGTTTTTGATCCGTCCACTTTGATTATATAGTTTACTATTGGGGATGATTGTTATGTGTCTGTAAAGTCTCTTGATGCATGGAAGATAGTACTTATAGTTTGTTAATGCTAGGTTTATTAAGGAGTTTGGCTCAAGGTAGTCTAGTATGCGGTCTATTATATCTCCATCAAGTGCTTCCAATTTACTTAACATCCTTGGTGTTGAAGATACTAGTATGGCGCTTAGTCACTGTGTGGTGTGATGATTTCCCCAACAATAATTCAGATTCTGGAATGCGCACGCCGTGCATCAACACATTAGTATGGGGAACTAGTATTTCTATCATAAAGTCTTGAATGTTGACTTTTATTGTAGTTTTATTGGTTATAATTACTACTAGAAGAGTAAATAATTGGTGACATATTTTTTCGAGATTTTTTTGACAATTTTCTGAAGATTTATGTATATCGATAAAATATGCTTCAAAAATGTGAATTTTGCAGCCATGAGATAAAGAATATTATAAATGAAAAATTTTTATGGTTTTGTTAACTATAGTAAAGTTTTAACCTAAGCAGTTGGAAAGTATGATAATTGATTTCAAAGGTAGAGATATGTATTTTTGCGATTGGTTTAGAAATATGGCACAATTAGCTCAGCACGTTCAACCCATACTTAAACTTGAGTTCTAACAGCTAGTTTTCTTACCCAGGGAGATCTTTCTAACAAGAGGAGGAGTGTTCCTACAAAAGGACAAGTGCCCCAACAAATGTACATCTATTCTAATTACAAAAACTACCAGTTGTTCTTATCAACTTGTCAACCAATGAGATTGTCTAGAATCGCCCCCACTTGATTCTACAATAAAAAAATCAATCAAATTTTCACCTTTACAACCCACAATCTAATCAGGTTCAATATAATCGCCACATGTTTATTAAACCTCTACAAGTCTAAACAAACAATCGCCACACAACCGTTATGGCCCATACAAACCATTAATAAACCACTGTCTTTTCAGGAATCTCTATTATGTCCCGGAGAGATTTTTCAAGTCTGTGGAGTTTACAACCTAAACAGGACAATAAACCGAACGGATGAACTACAAATCTTTGATTGTGTTCACTAAAAAAAGCAATAGGTTTCCGGGGTTAGCATTGATTTCTTTTTCTGGATTAGTTTTTTCCCGAAAAACTGTCAATCAACTGGCTTTGTTGCAGGGGATAAGTAATGTACACTCTAGACCAACTGAAATAGCCGTTGGTATTTACAGGCATTTTCTGGTTTTGTGTTAACAGTATATGCACGCTGGACAGCCTCACTCTTAACTCCATGAAATCTATAGGAGCTTTGCCCGGAAAAACTCAAATATTGGCACAAAACGTTGACATGGCCCTAACAAAATAGAAAAAGAAAATATATGACAGGCAATGCTTTAGAGACTGGTTAAAGGCGGACCGTTGGACTGGCCACGTATAGACCAATAGACTATCAACCCAAAACGCCGAATTTTTTTGCCAGAGAAGAAAAGATCCACCAGCATTCGTTAATATTCAAATACTTATCATGATAAGCAAAGTCACCCCTCTATCTTCATCCCACCTATCTTTAAGCCTCACAACGATCCTAACAGACAAACAATTGCAACGTATTCAAGGTCCCTTACAAATATTCTCTCCGATGAGCTTGGTTTTGTGTCACCTGGAGTTTAGAAAAGTTTACCCGAGGCGCATTTTGCAACCCTGGACTTAAGTGCGGTGTACATACAAACAAAATATTAGCCACCAGAAAAGATCCGGCAAATAATCGGTTCAATACTCCCCCTAGAACGCCTGGGTACCATAAAACTAAACATAACCAGAAAATCTTAGATGACAACCAAAAGAGGTAGACCTTAACGACAAAATTATAAATGGGGGGAGATGAACAAGCAAAAAAGCCGGGGTAATGATTTCCTATTTAGAAAGAGTCACGAATATATCTTTTTTGATAATGCGTGAGACCTCTATAATCAGGATATAGGCCGGAACCCCTCCAAACCATCAGAGAAAACGCCCGAAATTCCAACTCTGTTAAGAAGTTTACTAAGTGGCTAGGTAGGTTTGGGCCCTTGATACCAGCATCTCTCGGCTATAAGAGTTTGCCTGAGGCAGATAGTCAGCACAAAAAAAAAAAAAAAATAAAAAAAAAAAAACCTCCCTTATGCGGGCTACTAGGTGTACTGTTATTAGTAAAATAGGCTACAAGTTACTATTTAGTTCATGAGGGCCGATTTTTACTCCGTTGTAACAGGGAACTCCAGGAATTCTTAATTTTAACAGCCAATATCAAAAAGTATAAATAACTGGGGATAGTCGCTGTATTTTAATAAAATTATCAAATCTAATATTCTCTTCATCTTTTAAAAGAATATATTGATTATTTTACTATGGCCCCAATCCAAGAAGGTAAAACTAAATGGGATCACATCCCTAACCCAAGCTTGATGGTTACTTCTGAGCATACTATCAAGTTGGGGGAATCGGAAATCCACCCTATCAAACCTCACGAAGTCAAAATCCATGTTAAGTGTACTGGTATTTGTGGATCTGATATCCACTTGTGGAAAAAAGGAGGAATTGGTGATTTGAAAATCACTGAAGATTTAGTAATTGGTCATGAAGCTTCTGGTCAAATCATTGAAATCGGATCTCAAGTTCATAATAAATTATTAAAGGTTGGTGACAGAGTCGCCATTGAACCACAAGTCCCTTGTGGTAACTGTTTCTTATGTATGAACGGGAACTACAACTTGTGTCAAAATGTCGATTTCTTAGGAATGCCTCAAGTCCATGGAACTATCCAAAGATTCTTGAATATGGATGCTAAATTTGTGCATAAATTACCTGAAGGAGTTTCTTATGAAGAAGGAGCTTTGGCTGAAGTTGTTTCTGTTGCTTATCACGGAATTGAACAAGCTGATCATTTCATGTTGGGTAAGCCAGCTATGATTGCTGGATGTGGACCAATAGGATTAGCTACTTTGATGTTAGCTGACATTGCTGGAGCTTATCCAATCGTGGCCTCTGATGTTAACCAAGACAGATTAGACTACGCTAGAAAATTGGTTCCAAATATCTTCACCTACAAAATCAATCCTAATTTATCCACCAAGGAAAATGCTCAAGAAATTAGAGCTCTTTACGGAGAAACCGAATACGATATGCCATCTACCATCTTTGAATGTACTGGTATCGCATCTTCTATCAATACTTGTGGTTACGTAGTGAGAAGAAAGGGTAAATTGGTAATTGTTGGTGTGTCTTCTTCCAATGAAATGGATGGGTTCCCATTCATGCCTTTGTCTTTTGGTGAAGTTGATGTCAAGTTTGTCAACAGATACCATGACTCCTGGCCACCAATCATCAATTTGATCAAAAGTGGAAAATTAAAGAAAATCAACGAATTCATCACCCACAGAGTCAAATTAGAAGAAGCCACCAAAGCACCAGAAATCGTATTCGATCCAAAAACTCCAAGTGTTAAGGTGTTCGTCATGGATGACATGGATTTACTAAACTAAGAGTTTCACGAGTAATGATTACATTAATGAGGTTAATAACTATATACTGAGCATAATAAAATAAAATTATTTTATAAAGTTGTAGCTTTGTCTTGGAAATCTTAAAACTTAACCCGCCCTATATCAACAATCTACAATCATAACCGGTAGATTTACCCCTATTTTTTGTATGGGCCTCGTCTTATTGTTCAAAGCGGGTTCCGTATAATACAAGACATAACAAGTGCTGATGTGAATCGATGATCATAACATTGCAGGATGGTAAACATCAAAAGTCGGGGAAGTTGTCTCACAGCGGATATGTAAATCCAAGATTTTAAGATGGCTCAATGAATGGCGGGGTTATCAACAAAGAGATTCATCGGTGAGGCTGAGGAAAGTTGATGGTTTGAGAATTGGAGAAGCTCAAAAGTGGAGTATCAAGATTAGAGCAGTGAGAGAAAGAGCCGTACCCCAGATATCGCCAGAGTGGAAGAAGGGGAGGAGGAGAGGTGTACTGGGGCCAGCAGTTATCTACGGTGGAGTTGTATGGGGCAGCTCACGTCTATGGTGCAGCAAATCACTACCACAATTTGACTCCTCATTACTGTCACGTCTATACTAATAAGGATATTGTAGGCTAAAAGTCATGGAAGTAGTTGGAAGTTCCTTTGACGGCAAAAGCGGCCTATTGCCGGAGTTTTTGTGTGACAAGGTCTTAAGATTCGTAGAATAACCTTTGTACGGTAAGATTCAAAGGCGGATTTGGTGAAGGCGGGACATTTGCAACTAGGGACCTGTCCTGATTTAAGAGAGGTGTTTCGGCGTTTAGGACTTAAGGCTTGTTGTACCTCAGTTTCTTTTTTTCGCAGTAATTATTTCGGAGAGATTTGACATCTCCTCTCTCTGGTCAGGATTCTATGTGAGTGTGACAAACCCGCATTTGGTTTCTTTAGCCGCAAGTCATAAGCCATTAACCGCAAAATGATCCTGCGGCTATGTACTTCCGCGTCATCTTGATAGTTAAAATTACTAACATAGTCATTAATCAATCTCTATTACTGTATATTCATTACTTAACATTTTTCGTAGTCACTCAACACTTTGACCTTGTCGGCAGAAGCAGAGGATTCATCAAAAGTGTAGGTCAACCATTCTTTAGCTAATCTTCTAGCCAATTCAACTCCTACAACTCTCTGTCCCATACACAATACCTGGCAGTTGTTAGATAAAATACTTCTTTCAACCGAGAAGGAATCATGAGCGGTAACAGCTCTAATTCCGGGAACTTTGTTGGCGGAAATAGCAACCCCTAATCCAGTTCCACAAATTAAAATACCTCTGTCGAATTTCCCTTCTTTGATTAATTCACCGACTTTGATCCCAACTGATGGGTATGGGGTAGAATCAGTATTGGACATGACTCCAATGTCTTCAACTACTTCAACAGCAGCATTGTTCTTCAAATCATTTAAGATCTTGTCTTTGTATTCAAATCCAGCTTGATCACTTCCAATAACAATCTTCATTTTGGTTATTTTTTATGGTGGTAAAGTACTTCCTGAAATTATATGTGCTTATATATGATTTTACCCACCTCTGGAGTTTAGGAGTGAGGAGCAATACTTGGAACAACCAAAAATAACACAAAGCCTTATTTTTGCTTGTATGCATCCGCATACTAAAGACACCCGGACATGTCTGCTATTGTATACACTCAGCCATGACCCCATCGTGTCCTTAAGCTTTGATTAGTCTATGTCACAACGGGTCTGCTGGAGTTACCAGTAGCATTCCTTTTTTTTTTTTTTTTTATTCTTTTTTTTTTTTTCATTTCCCGAATAATTTACCCCATACATATTCCATTAAGAGAGGGGCCTGCTCAGCTCATCTCGCCGGTAAGATTATTGCAACCTGGCCCCTCCTCTAGCTCCTATCTCCTTTGTGTCTGGTGGGACCTTATGTGTATGATCTCTGCTCATCCTATTTGTTATTTTCTTTTTCCGGTCTCTTCCCTATAGTGTATTTGTATAGAAACTATAAATTGTCGGCCATCCCCCTCGCTAGCAACTTTTCCACACTATTACCATTGAATATGACCAAACATTTCTTACCAGAAAATCCTAATAACTTGGTGAAGAACTGTTTACTGGGATACGCTGTGTCCAATGAACACTTATCAGTGTTGCTCAATGAAAAGGTGATTTTCAATAACAAACATGATAGTTCAAGAGTTACCTTGATCAGTGGTGGTGGTTCCGGACACGAGCCAGGTTGGTCTGGTTTAGTGGGTAACGGAATGTTAAGTGCTTGTGCCCAAGGGGAAGTATTTGCATCACCTAACTTCAAGAATATCCAAGCTGCTGAAAAAGCTGTTCATAGTGAAAAAGGAACCATTTTAATTGTTACCAACTATACCGGGGACAATTTGTACTTTGGAATGGCTCAACAAGAGTTAATTGCTAGATATGGTGAAGACAAAGTCAAATTGTTGAGATGTACCGATGATGTAGCCATCAAGAGATCCACCAATAGCTTGGTTGGTAGAAGAACTTTGGCTGGGGTTGGAATCATCATCAAAATGTTGGGTGCTGCTTCCATGATCCCTGACTACTCTTTGGAAACTTTATTTAACTTTGGTTCTAATATCAACAAGAATATTATTTCTATCAATGCTGGGTTGGATCACGTTCATATTCCAGGACATCCTGCCGATTCCAATTACGGTAAATTAGAACCTAATGAAATCGAAATTGGTTTGGGTATTCATAATGAACCAGGTTTCCTTAAAATCCCTAAAGTTCCTACTAATGAAGATTTGATCAGTCAATTGTTACAATACTTATTAAACAAAGAAGATAAAGAAAGAAACTATTTGGATTACGATAAGTCCGACAAATTCATTGTCTTGTTCAATAACTTGGGTGGGTTGCCAATCATTGAAGAGAAAGCCTTGTTGTTCGAAACTGTCAAGCAATTGGATGAAAACTGTGGTCTTACTCCTCACAGAGTCTTGTGTGGTAACTTTGTCACCTCTTTGAACGCTCCAATCTTCACCATCACTTTATTCAACGTTACCAAATCTGCTTGTGCGACTTTCTCTGAAGATAAGATCTTTGAATTGTTCGATGCTCCAACTAATGCTACCAATTGGCCAAATTATCATGACGAAACCACTCACGTATTGAACTACAAGTCTAGAATCATCAAGGATTTCGAAAACTACGAAGATTTGATTCCTGATACTTCTAAAGATGTTAAGATTGATCCAAAATTATTAGCTTCAATCTTGGAAACTGGTTCTAAGAACTTGCTTGAATTCGAACCATTGATCACCGAATGGGATACCAAGATGGGTGATGGGGACTGTGGTAAAATGTTGGAAATCGGTGCTAATGCTACTTTGGAAGCTCTTAAGAATGGTCTTGCTGATGACGGGTCAGTCTTGAACAGTTTAACCAAGATTTTGAGTATCTTATCCAATGATATGGGAGGTACTTTAGGGGCTATTTTGTACATTTTCGTCAAAGCTTTGATCAATCAACTAATCAAAAACTTGGAATCTAGCTCTTCAAAAGACGTCAATCAAGTATTTGCTACCAGTTTGAAAGGAGCCATTGAAATCTTGAAGGACTTCACCAAAGCTAGACAAGGTCATAGAACTGTTATGGATGTTTTAATTCCATTTGTAGACTCCTTTGGAGAATCTTTGGACATTCATAAGGCTGTTAAAGTTGCTGAAGATTCTGCTGAAGGTACTAGAAAGTTGGCTCCAAAATTAGGAAGAGCTACTTATGTTGGAGGATTAGAAGATAAAACTGATTTCCCTCCTGACCCTGGTGCATATGGAGTTTACCAAATCATCAAAGCTTTAGATCTTTTATAAAGCTCCTTATGACTGTTCATGAATCTCTTAATGTAGCATCAAGCTCAAATTCGATATAATAATATACAAAAATGTTTAATATAGAGATCCCCAAGACTTTCTACATTCTCATACTCAAAATTATACATTCATGCTATCTATTCTAGAAACCTATTCCGGTTTAATTCCTAAAATCCCTCTACCGGCGTAGAAAAGGGGAATGGCGGTGCTGACAGTGAACAAAGCGTAGAATGGGTATACGACAAATTTGGATCTAGGTCCTCTTAACCACAATTTTTGATTGGAGTTTTGGTATCTTTTTTGTAATTCGATGATTCTTTGAGGATTTGGAGCCATTTTGCCACTCTTTGTATCGATTTCTATAACAATTCTGTTAGTATTGGATATATAAAAAAAAGGACGGAAGAGCTCGTCCACCTACCACACTCTCAAAACAGTTATTCACGAGCTCTTTCTCCCGGGGAAAAAAGGTTCCTGTAATGAAAGATCATGAAAAAATAGGTTTCTGGCGTTCAGTTGTCACTCTCACTCAATCAGCGCCCGCTAAAGCAGTCTTAACTCTATACATACTCTCGTTGATGAAGTATCAGTTGACATTTTTCTCCAGTGCGCTCATCTAATAGGTGGATATATCGATGCGTGTATTTACCAATAAATTTCATGATAGTTTATAGATATGCTTTAGTTCTATAAACGTATTTAATCGTCATCATCGTCACTTATTTGGATAATATTCCGTCGTGATCCGCTACGGGGTGTACTGTGTTCATGCGCATCTTCATCTCCATCATCATCAATTGTTATTGGCTGGTGGTGAAATTCATGAATAGCAGTATGAAGATCATCTTCATTATAATCACTATCACTTTCTGAATTGTTTGCGTCACTAAATCCATTCCAACCTCCATTGTCATTATCTAGGCCCATATCCAGGGGAGCTAGATCAACTATAGATCCTGTTTCATCAAGACGACTATCTTCACTTCTTAAATCTTGATTAATCTCATCATAATCTCTTCCGTCAACAAAACTGTCATCACTATCATACCGATCTCCGTCATCCCGGCCATATAATTGGATTTCTTCATCATCTTCGTCATAGGCTTCTGCTGAATCATAATAATCGTCATCTCTGGCTATGCGGAATCTAGCTCCGCAATGCAAACATTCTTCTCCATGGGCTTCCCAATGACAGTTTCCACACCTAGGAACCCCATCACTATTATCTACCAATGTCAAAACACTATTGAATGTATCCCCGTACAATTTATTATTTTTCAAATCGTAGTTATAGCTTTTATTGGCTTCTTCTCGTCTTTGTTTAAGCTTCTCTGCCTCTTCCTCATCACCTCCATGACTAATGGCCATATCAACAAGGTAGTTACTGATCTCCTTGAGTTGAACATTCAAAATAGGCGGGTGTTCAAGTTCATGTCGGCAAGTAGGACAAGTAACTTTCGTATCAAACCAAGAATTGCAACAGTCATAACAGAATGAATGGCCACACGCTAGTAATACCGGTACGTTCATAATCTCAGAACAAACCGAACATTCGGTACTATCGGTGATTCGCCGTAACAAATCATCAGTCAATAACCTGTCTATGTTCTGCCACGCTTCCGTCGCCATCGTTAATTAAGGGTACTTATATAAATTTGATAAATATATTTGATGATGCGCATTTTCTATTTACAAACTGATGACTATCATATAATACAATTGATCCATCTACCTGATCCAGTGGTCGATGATTTGTAAGAAGTGGTTCACTTTATGATTCAACTCCAACTTATCTTTGTGGATCATGATCTTTAAGTCGCCGATAAGCCCTCGGAATCTCATTAAACACTCCTCTGATGCTGGATCCTGAAGATTAGATATCTTCTGTTCTAGTTGAATGCATTGTTTGATCAAGTAAGGGGATAAATAGATATCCTTGAGGGGGAACAAATCTATTTCTTGGACAATCTGTTGGAATTCTTTAAGTTTTATCAACGTTCGTAATTTGAACACAAATATTGTCATTCGTGAATGATCCACTAACTCATTGTCGTCGATTTGGTTTAAGACGTAAAGACTCTCGTGGCATAAGTCTTTATTTCGTAATATTCGTGAAAATGATATTTTATTGTTGGAATTCAATCCGTCCAAATTGTACTTGAAGAATTTCTGTAGCTCTTCTCTGGTGGCAAACTGCAAGTTTATTATGCTTAGACGGTTCTGATATTTGAGGGGGATTCTAATTATCTGTGATAGTTCCAAGATTTTGGTTTTATGATACAAGCTGCCTCTTCTGAACGTCTCTTCTATAATGTTAATGTCGGGCTTTATTCCTCTGGACAATAAATCCTCAAATCCCTTTTCCACCCGGAAGTTGACTTGTTTCCGCCGGGAGTACTTGTCCATGGTTCTGGTTAAGACTTCCCAATCGGTAGATTTGTATTTTCTTTGTGGTATTGTCTTTTCTCCATACCCAACAGGCCGAATTTGTGAATCTAATTTTCGGATTTTGATGCCTGAGGACAACACCCGTTTCTCTTGTTTCGTTAATTTCTTATTTTGCTTGAGGAAACTCATCAATTTTTGGTGGAATTCTTCGGCGTAATATGGATAAGTTCTAACGAAGGTCTCGAAGACAGTTGTCAAGTATTTGGGATTGAAATCAAGTTTATCTTTCACCAACTCTAAGAGCTGAACCAGGCCCAAGAATTTCTCATGTATCAAGTAGTATCGCAATAATATCTCATAAAATCTCTGATCCAAAGTTATTCCATCCTCTTTCGCTTTGGACAAAACTAATTCCACATATTCAAGAGAAGAATATCTGACAAAAAAGTCCATCATTGCACAGTAAAACTCCTTCAACTCATCAAGTTTATTTTGTCTAGCTAAATCCAATGCAATTCCATTCAATTCTACTATGTCTTCCGGTATTATTTCTTTCTTGAATCTGTTCTTGTTCTCGCCTCTATTACAAATTCGTTCCTTCAATCTCGCCTGTCGTATCAAATAATTTTGATTCAAACCGTATCTATGGATTAAGAAGTCGATCTCCTTGAGTTCATCCAATGTCCCATACTTATCTGCTTGTGATAGAATTATACTCATAGCTTTAGCAGATGGAAGGACGTTTCGAGACAATATCCACGCTTGCAAAACATGAAAAAGGTTCTCAAACAAGGCACCGGCCTCGATGAATGCTGATAAAGTATGCTCCAACACCCGAACGTCTAGATCTCTTTTAATATTAATAAAGGCAACAAACAAGCTTTTGGATAAAGATACATCGTAATTCAAAGCAAATGCCTTCAACGTATAGATTATTGTGGTGGGGTCAAGGTCCTCACTGTCATTCTTCATGTATAAATCAGCTAATTGGGACAATTTTTCAATGTTCTCGTCATGGTAATAGATTCTAATATATAATTCTTGAAATCTTATGTCTTGTATTAAAAACCGTTCATATTTTTGGCAAATGGCGGCAAGAGAGCCAATCAAATTCGTCATTTCACGTGAGTACGGTTCTAAAAACACTGGGGGTTCGATTGAATTTATATCGGATGGTGGTAGCTCAAGTAACTGTAAGACCAAATGGGGAGCCAATATTCGCTTTAATTCATACAGGGCTTCAAGCAATTTCAATATCTCGTGATAATTCTTTTCTCTCTTTAACTTAAACACTTCTTGTGTCATTGGACTATCTTCGGGTTCTATAATAAATCCTTTAAAGTTATTCCTATTATGTTCGATGGATTCTTCTATATTATTGATTCTAGAAGACGTCTTCTTTATTCCAAAAAACTCCGTGAGCGCTGACTGTCGTATTGATGTGGTATTTATGTATCTTCTGGATTGTGCATACGGTATGGTTCGTGTTTGTTCTGATGCCAAAACCACAGATCTAGATGTTTCAACCGATACCAGACGATGAAGTAGCGTCAAATGCCATCTCTGTCGTAGGGTGAATCTCGGCCGTAGAATCATTCTTACTATTCCACAAGTCCCTTTGAAATAATGGTATACTAACAAGCAAGGGAAAGCTTATCAACAACCGAAAACTGAAACACTACTACTTCTTGACTATGCTAGTACTCTTGCACTTTGTAGATTGAGAAAAAACTTCAAGTCGCGTGATTTTGTCCACCTGACAAATGCCTCGGAGGAACGAAAAATCATCTGAATTTACTGGGGTAACATTTATAACTCTTGTGCTATCATGTCTTTATATGATAAACTAGGGCCGCAGGGCAGAGCTTTAGTACAAGGTAATGGCGGATATGGATTTGACGGCATTGGAGATGGTCCACAAGAACTAGATTATTTGATTCATGACTTACGTCAACCTCTGGAAGGTATGACAGTCAATAAAGTATTAGGATACATGTATCATTATTTGCCTTTCGTCAAGGTGGAGCATAATCTTCGTATAGTCTTTGCAAGCTTTTTGAATAATCCCACATGCTTTGGAGCGGGTGGGGCTCCTTTTGAAGAAAACTATGCCATCATAGAAGCCTTCAAAGCTATTACTGACAAGAAGTTGAGTATCTCCCAACCCACTTTGTCGATAAAGACTTGGTATAACATTCTTTTACAGGAATTGAAGAATTTTGCCGGGTATGACGTAGTTAGAAACAGCTGGAAAGTATTACCGGTTTTGTCTGGGATTTTATTATCAGGTCTGTTGAGAGACGAGTTATATTCCAGAGTCAATTTCATAGAGTATGGTTGGTTTTTTAATTATTGGGATAAAAAAGCCCATGAATTATATGTGAGATCCTTAAGTAATTCCTTATCTGCTTACAATTCGGATAATATTGTCAATTTGAGTTTAATAAGTTTTGCTATCACTTATAAGAAAACAGACGAGAAGATTTCAATCTATACACCAGACATTTCGAATGGATTCATCATTAACAGATTAATTCAATTGATTTACTCTAATGATCCCCATACAGTCCAATTGTATGAAAAGTTCTTTCAAATGGATCCAACCATGAAGCAAGAGGAGATTGAGAAGTTCATTAATGTCGAAATCATGAATCGTCCCGTTGTTAAACATTTGAATCGGTTATCATTTCTATTGGAAAGTTATTTCAGAATCTTGCCCAAAGAAGAATCTTCATTTGAATTAATCATGGACAGCTTGACAAAAATAAAGCTTTTCAATGATTCATTGTCATCTTCAACTCAGATGTCCCTATTTAATCATAATAACAGTTCATCCGACCAATCTGTTCTTTTCCAGCAATTCTGGTATTTCATGAAGAATTTATTCTTCTCTCAATGTGTGATTGTTCAAGGAATATTAACGAGGTTTTTGATTTCCAATAAGTCTACTAGATTCTCAGCATTTATTATAAACCCATTCCGGAATACTGGCTTGTTGGAAGAAGAATATCGCTTGATTTCTTTGAAGGTGGTGGAGACTTTCTATCATTTGAATCATATTTTACTTTCAATTGGTCAAGGAGGTTTTGACAGTTATAATTTCGTTTACTACTTGAGCTTGGAATTGATTTTTGGATCTAAGAGTCTGAGTGTTGAGCTTGAAAAACTCTCGATGTATTTAATTGGGAATCCTTCGGTGAATTTGTTTTTCGAAAATATTAACAGAGACTTAATCAACCGTGGTAAGATTTTGTTTGTGATGGGATTATGGGAAAATTACTTGCAAAACCAGAAGGCAAACAATGCCTTTGTTACAAGCAATATCTTTCCAATATGCTTCGACATTGCTAACAATCCACATATAGATAACTATGATATAATTGAAGCCTGTCATTCGGTGTTGTTGTTGTGTTTCTCAAACAAGAGAGCTAATAAGAATCTCAAAGAGTCTATGGATTACGTGGAATTAATAATGAATCATTTCCCAAAAACTTTATCTGCCAATCAATTGAGTATAGCTGTCGAGACTTTAGGGAAACAAATATTGTCTGATCCTATCATATATCATGGAGAGAACTCGTTTGCAAATTCGGCAGAAGAGTTCTTGGAATTCATTAATTTCAAATGCTTCAATACCAGAAGTGGTGTTCCAATAGCTATCAAGGGTCAAGAGAACGATACTTTCACCTCTGCGCAACCCATATCGGAAATACATGCAGAGTCAACAATGAGGACCTTGAAAGGCAAAGAAGGAAAAGTAGATATAGTCCACGAAAACAAAATGAAAAAACCTAAGGATACTGTCAAATTGGATTTCCTTCCAGATGATTCTCCCAATAAACAAGACTATCAATTTACCAAGAGACTTGCTCCAGAAACATCAAGAGAAGCTATGATAATGGCATTCATCAATTTAATTCCTTATTTCCCGTTGTCAATCTTCATAAGATGGCTAGAGAAAATCTTCGCTTTAATTCAAGCTAGTAATCAATCTGAACAAGTTTACTTGACTGGTATTTTCTGGAAAGTCATCAGTGAAAACTTGGACCTAAACAGATGTGAATTTGCCTATAGATGGTGGTATGAATACAAGAACGCTGTGGAAGGGGAATTGGGGCTACATGTAAGTAGTAAGATCTAGTATTAATGATATACTCTGTCGTGTGTAAACCGAAATTTCGAAGCTCATCGCATGCTCATCTCTGATATTCAAACACTGACTGTGTTAAACATGGCTAGAAAGAAATCGGCGGCCAAAAAGGCTAGAGAATTGGAACTTAAAGCCAAACAAACTTCTGTTGCTACTTCTAATAGTGTCCCAGACATTTCTGATGTCAAAAAACCGAAAAAAGGCCAAAAAGAAGAGTCTCAATTGGACAATATTTCCGATTCTGAGAATGAATCATCATCAGAAGAAGAAGATGAGTATGGTGAATTAGCCACAGAGAATATAGATAATGACATCAACAAGATATTGCTGACCTTGAAAACCGATCCAAAAAAGTTGCTAGACAAGGATTTGAAGTTCTTCGATGAAAATATTGGGAAGTCAAGCAGCAGAGACAAGAAAGAAAAGCCCATGTACTTAAAAGATTATCATAGAATGAATTTATTATCAGGGGACTATAAAGATGATGAAGAAAATGAATACGGGACTGTGGATGGTGAAAAACCATTTGTGGTGACCGAAAGGGAAGAAAGAAATCAACTTTTATCCGACATTAAAGATGCCTTTAATGAGGGAGATGATGACAGCGATGATGATGATGACTTCTTGAAGAAGAAGGAGTCTACGGGTAATGAAATCGAAAAAGCCAAGTTACCGGACCCTAGCAGGAACCAAGAAGAATTTTTGAAATCGTTCTTGGATAGCAGAGCTTGGATTCCTACGAAGAATGATAAGGTAATTGATTTGGACAAAACAGGTGAAGATGACGAAGAGTTTGATGATGCGGTTGATGAGTTTGAAAACGCTTACAACTTTCGTTACGAAGATCCACGGTCAGCGGAGATTGTGTCATACGCCCGTAATCAAGCTACTTTGAGAAGAGATAAGACAAATGCTCGTAAGAGGCAAAGAGAAGCAAAACAACAAGAGAAAGAGGAAAAATTGAAACAAAAAGAAGAAAAATTGAAGAAGAAAGAAGTTGCTAAAATAAATAAAGCTGTTGATAGAATGACTCAAATCAGAGAAGCGGTTGGCAACGAAGTAAGTGAAGAAGTCATTCAAAAGGTTTTTGGTGATTCTCTCTTGGCCGATGACTTCGATGATGCTGATTGGGACAGTAAGATGGCAGAAATCTTTAATGAGCAATATTATGGTGAAGAAGCAACCAAACCAGAATGGAGTGACATGGATAATATCAGCGACCCAGATGCCGATGAACAAGGCGAAGACGGTGATGAACATTCTGAAGCTGAAGAAGTTCAAGAACCTCCATCTAAAAAATCCAAGAAGGACAAATTGAAAGAGAAGAAATCAGCTAAGAAAGAGAGAGACTCTATCAAAGAGAAAGCACGGAAATTGGTGGAATCAAACAAAGCTAAGATTATAGAGGAAGTGGAAGAAGAGGAGGAAAGAGGACGTTCTAAAGAAGAAGATATCAAATTCAAATATCGTGAGATTTCTCCCGAAACTTTTGGCTTAACAAATCGTGACATATTAATAGCTGATGATAAGCAGTTGAATAACTATGTTGGTTTGAGAAGATTTGCTCCTTACAGACCAAAAGAGTTAAGGGTTAAAGATAGAAGAAAGTTCAAGAAGAAGCGTCCTTTGGAAGAATGGAGAAAGGAAGCTCTTAAAGACGTCAAACCACCAGGCGAAGATGATGAAAATACCATATGGATAGAGGCCAAAGAGGAGCATAAAGACAAAGCCAAAAAGCATAAACACAAGCATGGCAACAAGCATAAGCAAAAGTAGACTCCTGCTTCTTCTTTGTACATTACTTGAGCTGGTCCAACTATGACTTATTATAAATATCTATTAATACACAAGTTGAATAAACATTGAGTTACGTAATCAACATCCAAAAATCATTCGAAATGAATCTGTTTTAATAATGAAGAAAGCTCTTCTTCTCTTTTGTACATAATAACATGAAATTAATCATACCCGGGAAAACTAACCACGGACTTGGCGGGTTCTGACCATTTACGAAGTCCTAAACTTTTAATGGATCTTCTTCCTGCTGACTCAGGAGGTGGAACAGCATCTGGATTCAAAAGTCTTCTTAACCAAATTCTCGCGATTATGAAGAATGTCAGTATAATGAAAACCATTACCCCAAGAATACCAAAAAACCAGGAAAGGCCACCCTGGTCTTGACCTGGTACTGTGACATTCATACCAAACAACCCGGTGATCAAGTTCAAGGGAAGTAATAAGGTACCGATCAATGTGACTTGAGATAACATTGTAGTTACTTTATTATTCGAATTGACTGACTCGACTTGTAATTGAGCCAAGTAATTGGCATGGGACCTACTGAAGATTTTTTCGTATGCCAACAAGTTTTGAAACATTGTAACAACGTGATCTTGAATATCCCCCAAGTATAATGCAATATCGGCTCTTGGTTGTGTTATGTTTCCTGGAAGATGGAATTGATATTGATTAGAAGCCATCATGCCCGGAGGAGCTCCTGGTTTTGGTCCGAAACTTATACCTGCGGTACCGGCATGGCCAAATCCAGGAGCCGGAGTACCGCTTCCGGTATCACTGGGTGATAATGATTGCAAGTTGGCGTTTGATTGGTTTGGTTGTGGTGAGGTGAAAACTTCATCTTGACATCTTTTGGCAAACATTTTAATGACATCTGCTTTACCGGATAATAGTCTCATTAAAGTCATGACTTTTCTTCTTGATTCCCCAATTCTCTGTAACATAGTACCGAAATCAATTTCTCTGGCTACGAACACCGAATCTTCGATTGCATCAGCTTCATATTCGATACCAGTAATGACAGGAATAAAAGCATCAGTGATATCATCAATTATGGCATAACAAATCCAATCAGCACTGACATCAACATAATCTCTTAATTGACGGACTCTTCTTCTTACGTTGGCTCCATGATTGACGGGAGAAAAGTGGAATGACAATATGCCTTCTCTGAAAACCACTATATACACATTAATGGGTTCAAGATAGTCTTCCGATTCTTTGTCGGGTTCAAACGTATGGAAACAAACGAAATAATAGTTTTTGAACAATTCGACCTTTTCTCGACTTTCTTGAACACGAATATCTTCTGAAGTCAATGGATGAAGTCCAAAAGCTTTTGAAATAACCTTCATTTCTAAGTCTGTGGGACAACTACAATCCAACCACCATGTTCCTTCTCCGTTATTGAACACTTCACGGATTGACTGGTTGTTCTCGGTTAAAGAAGGAATATCAGGGGAATGAATGGTCTCTTCGACTTTAGTACTAAAGAAAGAAAATCTCTCTGGCAAGGGATTTTCCATATTGAAATTATCACCCCCGTTACCGCCAAAATTGTTAAATGTGACAAACGCATTATTTGGAGAAGTCTTACTTTCATCCCCCTCATCGATAGTAGAAGAATCGGATATGCGATTAGGAGAATGGGGGTAGTCCATCTTTTTTTCGCTATCAATGATTGGAGATATCGAACTATCGTCATTTGGCCCATTCTGTTTCTTCTTAGAACCTTTGAAGGCAGTGGTTGTTCTTCTTAATATGTTCTTAGGAGTATATTTCAAGGACGCGGTTGATTGATGTCTAGACTGGGCCGAGGTCATTGACGTCTTGCTGTTGGGTTTGGAGTAGGCAGAATTGTTCACTTTATCAGCAATAACCTGTTGTTGGGATTCGAAGGCTCGTGCATTATCTCTCTCTTCATTGATGAATTCATCTATTTCATCAAAATCAATTCCATTAACTCTCACATGTTCTCTGAGCATGGGGAAACAAACATCTTCTTCCGTCTCCTGGGACGATCTGGACCCATGGGAGTCGGCATCACTGTCTATAGAAGAGTTTGAAGGTCTTCTGTCCGAATGAACAGTCTCGTTAGTCTTGTATCGAGTCATAGGAGAAGCCAAATCTGCTTCCAAATTATCATGCTTTCCTCTGGTATCTCTTCTTTTCTTTTTCACCGAAGAAGCGCTCTTGAAAGTAGGAACAGTTTGATCAGTAGTCACCCCCAAGTGTCTTTGGTCTTTGGGGTCTAATCCACCATCTCCAAACGAATGAGACCTAGAAGTACGCCTTTGAGTTCGCATGACTCCATGTCTTCCCTGCTCAAGAATGCTGACAGGTTGGATATAGTCATCACTGGGCAATGGAAGCGAGGTAGGTTGATTTCTGTGATCATCCAAACGTGAGTCAAACCTTTCATCGGCGTTTCTCTCAGAAACATTCCTTTGAGAGTTTGAGTTGTAGCTTTCAATATCAGACATGTTTAACGTTTATAATTCGGGGGCCGTCTCGAACAGCGGGGAGCCCAGGTTTATGTGAACTTATTAAACCGTTATACTATCAGACTTGTTTACAACAAACGCAAGACCATAGTACTATAACAGCCAAACAAATATGATATTTGATATACAGATAATAGAGTTTTTTTTTTTTTCTGATGAGGTTGCGGGATAACCACGCGGGCAGATCCTTTGACCTCTATATAGCAGAACCAGCGAAAGCTATATATAGGACAGATGCTTCTAGAGCAGCATCTATAGAAGAGATAGATATATACGAAAGGCTAGATATGTGCTACATTTGATATGTTTTCTATTTGACGACTCTTGCTACAAATGGATGTAAGTGAGCCATGTTATATACATGATAGTTTGTTATCAACATATGCGACTGAATTGAGTCATCAGATCCAGTCAATAGGATTCTTTAATCTATGTACCAATTGTTCTTCTCTCGAACCAGGTTCAGGGTGGTGATCATAGATCCAGGTTGCTGTAGAGGGCAAGGACATTAAAATACTTTCAATTCTAGCCCCTGGAGTTTGCAACCCGAATTGAGTTCCTCTATCAATGACCAAATTGAATTCCACATATCTACCCCTTCTAATTTGTTGCCATCTTTTCTCTTCTTCTGTGAATGGACTGTTGATTCTACGAATTAAAATAGGGATATAAGACTCGAGAAAAGCGTTCAAACAGGATTCAACCAATAATAAGATTTCATTAGGATCTTTGCTATCGAAATCATCAAAAAATATTCCTCCTACACCTCTTGATTCTTGTCTATGCTTTATGTAGAAATATTCGTCACACCATTTCTTGTATTCTGGATACAATTTAGGGTCATACTTATCTAAAGCGTTTTTCTGACTTTGATGGAATAATTTAACATCCTCTTCATACAAATAGCAAGGAGTCAAGTCGGATCCTCCTCCAAACCACCAAGTATCTGTTTCTCCTGTGTCTGGGTTTTTTGTTTCGAAATATCTATAGTTCAAGTGAACCGTGGGGGCATGAGGATTGCTTGGGTGAATGATCAACGATAATCCTACTACTTGGAACTTTACAGATCCATCAGCACCGGCTTTCAAATTCTTGTGATTCACTTTCATTCTTTGTACTGCGGGAGGGGGCAACACTCCGTCAATAATTGATATTCCTACCCCGGCTTTTTCGATGATCTTACCTTCTTGTAATACCATGGTAACCCCTCCCCCTTTTCCATCTTCTCTTGTCCACTCATCAACCCTGAAATTTTCATTTCCAATTTCTGCTATGGTATTGGTGATTTCTTTTTGTTTGAATCTCACCAAAGCTTCCATTCTATCTCTTACCGAGATAGAAGTGTTTTCCAAGTCAACATCCATGATTTCGGAATCCAATATAGTGCAATAAAACGATTATGCCAAATATGCCCGCTATATAATGGCTTACGGCTCGCGCAGCTTGACAGGTGATAAAGTTAGCTGACTCCATGGCACGACTTCTTACAGAATTTACAGGTTTCATGTCAATGAGCACATATTAAATATATTCAACGTATTAAAAACTATAAAACAAGTTCAGGAAATTAAATTTCTTCTTTGAAGAATTACTTCTTCTTTTCTCTGTTACCTTTTGGCACTCTAGCTAACCAGTAGAAGAAGATGGTTAATAAGATATTAGCAGCGATGAATGCAATGAAAATACCAAAGTTTCTCCATCTTTCTGAATAGACAGCATTGATACTCTTCAAAAATGCATTGGTTGTTGCCATTGGACAGAAACGACAGGTATCGTTGCTTGAAGGGTTCAAAATAGATCCTCCGGCGAAGCTCATGTAGGGTTGTAAGTAATCACCACAAGTTTGTCCTTGAGGTGGTTTGAAATTGACCAATTCAGTTTCAGCGCAAGAAATTTCATTGAAAGCTAACCCAGCAGACAAGATACCTTGAATCAAGTATGTAAATGGGTTACATCTGTACATGAAAATCCAGAATCCTGGTAAGTAGTCTGGACCAGCTAAAACCCCACAGAAATTAAGACACATGGTGAACAACATGACTGCCAAATTTGCAGCATTATCGGCGATTTCGTTGAATGAAACACACAATTGACCTAAAGTACCGGCATAAACATAGAAAGACGTCAAGAATAACCACACCAAAGCACCTCTCTCAGCGACAGTATCAGATGCAACTGCGTTTTCGTACAATCCTACTGGATAATACCAACAGAAGTAAGACATGGTACCAATAGCAATTTGGAATGGAATTTCAGCGGTTATTTGTGATGCAATAAAGGCGAACCAACTGTAAGTTCTAGATGGGGCCTCTCTAACTTCATACAAATCTCTTTGCAAAACAAAATATGGCAACATTTGTTGAACCAAAGTATTTAAGGGAATGAAGGACATGAAAACCGAGAACATTTGATTCTGTAATCCTTGTAAAGACAAATCAGCCTTGAAAAATGAGAACCCGTTGAATAAAGCAGATGACACCACTAAGAATATCTTGGAATAAATGTACGCAGGGGATCTCCAGTGTTGTCTGAGAGCTCTTATAGTGACAGTAAAGTATTGAGAAACATAGCCGACAGCATACTTGTGGTTGCTGTCGGCGCTCTCTTCTTTGGGTATCTTGACCAATTCATTTTCCATGTAAGCCAACTCTTTCTTAACTTCATGAAATTCGCTAGAATTTCTCCAAACTTCGAAATAGTCTTGTTTAGCATGAGAACCAGGAGCGGCACCAACAACATGTAACATCCATTCGGCTGGGTTAGCTTCCTTTGGACAAGGATCGGCACCATATTTTTCAAAATAGTTAATCAAAGTACTACAGTTTTCACCCAAATCCCCGAAATAGACGGTTTGACCACCTCTTTGCAAGAATAACAATCTGTCAAACTCTTGTAATAAGATAGCAGAAGGTTGATGGATAGTACACAAAATTGCTTGACCATGGTCAGCCAATCTTCTCATCAATTTACAGACAGACCAAGCGGTTTGGGAATCCAAACCAGAAGTAGGCTCATCCAAAAATAACAATAATTTAGGCTTTGCGGCTAATTCAACACCAATTGTCAATCTCTTTCTTTGTTCAACATTCAAACCTTCACCAGCAACACCAACTAAAGCATCCGCATAAGGTCTCATTTCTAATAAATCAATACAGTATTCTACGTATTCATTCTTTTCTTTGACTGAAACGCTACCCGGTTGTCTTAAGTAGGCAGAGAATCTTAAAGCTTCTCTAACAGTTGAAGTAGCTAAATGCAAATCTTGTTGTTGAGCGTAACCAATAGATCTTTGGAAAGACGAATCCAAAGGATGACCATTGACCATTCTCAAACCATCAGTAATAACACCGGTAGTGACTCTTTCGGACAAACAATTCAATAAAGTGGTCTTACCAGCACCAGAAGAACCCATTAAAGCAGTCAACTGCCCTGGTTTAACCCAACCGTCAACATGGTCTAACAACACTCTGTCAGCATCTTTAATTTTGACCTGGTAAGTTAAATCCCTCCAGTGGAAAATATTGGACTTCTTTTCTATCATTTCTTGGGTTGAGGAACCTTCATCTTCTTTGGAGTTAGCGATTTCATCTTGTAAATTCATCTTTTCTTCTGAAGATAAATTATTTTCAATATCTTTAACATTCAGCTTGGCAGCAGCTTGATTCTTTTTGTGTTTCTTTAAAGAACCTCTCAAGAACAAGACAATTTCCCCCTTTTGCATGGCTCCTTTATTAGTTTCCGTCAAGACAATATACACACCCAAGAAGAAGATCACGAAAGCCAAATTGATACCAAAGTTTCTCCATTTGTGGGAATTGTAGTATTCATAAGCAAGTCTAAGATAAGTAGTACCAGAAACAACACTACTTCCTGGTTGCGATCCCACAGCAGAACAAGCTCTAGCATCGGCAGGAACATCACCGTATCCTGGACCACTTGGAATAAACTGGGAACACGAATATTCTACTCCATGGAATTCGTTGGTCATCAAAGCTTCGAAAACGTAACCAACCGGGTTGATATAGTTTATCCATCTCGACCAACCCAACATTTTTGGAGTTGGGATAACGAAACCAGTGAAAATAACCATAGCCAATAACAAGACAGTAGCAGGAGTCATAGCACCAGGTAAAGATGTAGAAACAGCCCCAATGGATCTAAACAAATGAGACATGACCAAAGTACAGAAGAAACACATCAACCAGTAGAAGAAGAATCTTCCGGCATCTCTTCTAAAATGCACCATAAAATAAAAGGTGAAATTGAAACCAACAGACATACACAATTTGGTTGGCAATTCAGTGATGATAGAAGCAAAAGCATCGGCGGAAGGTCTATATAACGCATATTGTTTATGCTTTTCCACAATAGGTCTGGCCTCGAACAACGACATAATTTCCAACAAAGATGAAAACGCATTATACAACACAGCAAAGAACATAGCAGCTCCTCTATAATAAAAGGAACCAGTAGTCAATTGCATATTGAAGAACACAGATGACAAAATAAGGGCCATAATTACTTGACCGGCAATGGAGAAGATAGTAACAGATGGATCACCCTTGACTCTTAAAATATTTCTGTGCATAATGTATCTGGTTTGCATTGGGAATGAAACGGTATAAGGCGATGAAGGTCTAACGTGATTAGCTTGTCTAGCGACATGAGATTCGTGGTAAGATTCTTTATGATCACCATTGTTGGTTGCACTCATATGTTCATCAATCTTGCTAATCAATTCACTGTACTCAACAGAATTCTTCCAATAAGTTTCGAAATCCTTAGCGTTTCTAGGGACCTTATCTTCGTATCCGGGTTTAATAACTCTTTCAGCAGGGTTAGTGATAGAAGTTAAGAAATCAGCGGTAGTCTGTCTTTGAGGACAAACATAACCCATATCTTCAAAGAACTTCTTAGCTTTATCAGCTTTACCAAAAAAGATTTGGTAACCTTCGTATAACACAACCACGTTATCGAATAAATCATAAGCATCTTGGGAACATTGATAGATGGCGATTAAAGGAGTAGCGTCCAAAACGGCTGCAGAAGTTTTTAAGGCTCTGATAAACTCTAAAGCGGTGGCTGCATCTAAACCTCTAGTGGCATTATCCCAACATTGCAAATTGGCTCCCGATAAAGAAGCTTCAGCAATCGAAACTCTTTTTCTTTCACCACCAGAAACCCCTCTAACATAATCATTACCAACATTGGTGAATCTTGTATGAGATAAACCGTAGGTAGCCATATAGACAGCAGCCATATGAGCAGCATAAGTCTCTCTATCTACATTACCTCTGTTTTGAGGAGTTCTTAAACGAGCAGCGAATTCTAAAGTGTCACCCACTAACAAATGAGGGAAATGAATATCAGATTCAGCAGAATAAATCACATCACCCCTGTGGTGTTTCTCAATGTCTGCTGGAGTTAAACCGTCGTAACTAATTTGTGATTCAGCTCCCACTTTGAACCCATAAGTATGCGAGGCAATAGTCTTTAACAAAGTAGAACAACCGGAACCAGGTCTTCCTAAGACAACCGTGACTTCACCGGGTCTCATAATTCCGTCCATAGATTTTAAAATGTCAAAATATCTAGATTCGTCCTCTTTCTTTAAGGCCCTAAAGATTTCGGTACCCATTTTCCAAACATAATTAGTAACGGTAGGTTGATAATCTGAGTCGGTGGCTACACCACTGGCTCTCAAGTTTCTATAAGCAATCCCTAAACTAGCTGGCTTATAATAATCAGGATCACTGTCCATCAACTTTCTCAAGTTTTTCACCCAGAACTTAGCATCGAATTGATCTGAGTCTGGATCCAAGCTAGGATCTACTTCTTGGAATGGGGCCACACCAGGAACTTGAGACATATGACTCAAATATTTCACCAAATCAGCAGAAGATTCAGTAATCGAATTGGAGTGGGATTGACGACTAATGGTTCTTGCCAAATCTCTAATATCCCCAGAAGCAGCATCATTAAACCCTTTGTATTCGGTGATGGACTCTGAGTCCTGTTGTTCGTGATCGCCTTTTTCTACAGCAATTTCATTACTACCAGAGGCGTTTCCCACGAAATCTTGGACAGAGTTGGACTCCTCATAGTTAGAGGAGCCTTTATCTGTACCTTTTTCTGACAGCATTGTTTAGTGGTAGGAGGTATCAATTCACTGCCAAAAAGAAATGGTAAAGAGGATTTCAAGAGGTTAAGAAAATTTGGGAAAGGTTTTACTTTATATATAAATTATTTATGTTTTCTTTTTTAGTCTCTTCGGAATTTTTAGCGCCTCCAATGCGGCTCGGCCCCGGATGCCTCTTTTACATCCAGTTCCGAACGATTAATTTTATTGTAATTATAGAATTGTTCATCTAGATGTGATTCTTTGTGTGTTATAGTCACCACCAGCCCGCTTCAGTTGTGGGCTCCATCAGGCTCCATTACTGAAAGTGCTCTGATTATTTACATAAAACCAGTAAAAGGCCAAGGTGGGAGAGGAGAAGACTCCAGTCCGAACCGTAAAGCCATGGGATACGACAAACGCTCGTTCCGCTTCCGGATTATATACAGGCGTGATGGGTGCTGCTACATAACGTTATTCAAACGCCAGTTAAGGCTGAGTGCATAAAATTATACAAACAGTAAAGCTACAGTTAAGAGACTCTGGCTCCTGTTCATTTTAAGCACAGTGAATTTGGTCTACAGGTTACTCACATTGACGACTATTCATCAGGAATAAGCTCAGCTTGTCAGCGATGGAGGTTCTAGTTTAATCTATTCACCCGTCGTATACGGGTCGGATACGTTTCTGGTTCCGCGATAGTTCCATAGCCGCACCCTTAAGCCTTTCTTCCCTTGGAGTGGGCGCAAGCCGGTAGTTTTCGGAACCCAGTATTGTATCCACTTTCCTCAATTATGGCTTATTGTTTCTCATTAGTAATCTGTAATCTGAGTATGGAGCATATTGGCGCAACTTTTGAGTAGGAGGCATAGATAGTAGATATAGATAAAATAGTGGGTAAGGGTGATCCGCCGCCACAATTGATGAAATTTGCGAAACGTACAAACCTTGGGGTGTATAGCTTTGCTTAAAAATGCAAATCAAGTATATATACTTCAGCTAACTCATAATGTTACTGTCCATAATTCTTTAGTGGGGGATACGCGGAACCTCAGTAATTTCCAGGGGTCCGGAATGTAAAGAGCTTTTATAACGGGGATAAAACGGGTTTCGCGGTAACTTGATGTTCAATTGGTTTCCGAACCGAATGTTGCAACTTCTTTCTTTTTTTAGATACTCCGTTGTTCCTTCCACAGTTATATAACAGGTATTTTTAACAGGCAGAGCATGTGACCTGGCAGTTTCCTTCCGAATGTTCTTCTCTAATCAACGGGCTGATTTGGACCTGCCCTGCGAAATCAGCGACTGATAAGAAACAGACTGCAAAATTACCAATAGTTTGATGGATTTGGTTTTACTCTTGATATAACTACTATCGTTTTGGATAGCACCACTTCACTTATTTTCAGTCTCCTATTTTCCCTTTCCCGTATTTATTGGTTTCCTGTTCTCTTTTAACTTGTTAAAGCCGTCTATATATAGAACCAAATTTCATGCGCAGCCACGATAGAAAAAAGTTGATGATCTTTCCATATTCTGGTTGAAAAGAAAAGATATATTTACAGTACCATTTTCCACTCAATTGATACTAGTGAAACAATCATTGTTATGGAAGAGGTTATAAAGCCCGAGAGGCACAACTTTAAGAGTTTTATGAACAAATTGAGCGGACAACCAGAGTCCTACAGGCGCAAGGAGAAATACACGTTTGGCAAGACTTTAGGGGCTGGTTCCTTTGGTATTGTTCGTTATGCTAGAGATAATGAGTGTGGTGAAGAAGTAGCTGTCAAGATTATTTTGAAAAAGGCTTTGAAGGGAAATGAACTGGTGGTGATTGATGAATTGAAATTATTACTGGAATTATCACACCCGCATATTGTTGGTTTCAGGGATTGGTTTGAATCCAAAGACAAATTCTATATAGTCACACAATTGGCCACCGGTGGTGAATTATTTGATAGAATCATCCAGCAAGGACGTTTCACAGAACACGATGCGTCGTTAGTAATTGTGGAAATTTTAGAGGCTATTGAATACTTACACGAGAGAAATATTGTTCACCGAGATTTGAAACCCGAAAATATTTTATATTTGAATCCCGAGCCCAATTCAAATGTGGTATTGGCCGATTTTGGAATTGCTAAAAAATTAGGCGATCCGGATGAGCAGCTTCATTCTTCTGCTGGTTCATTCGGATATGCTGCTCCTGAAGTTATAATGGGCGGGGGCCATGGGAAACCTTGTGATATTTGGTCTTTGGGTGTAATTGCCTATACTATTCTATGTGGATACTCCCCGTTTCGTTCAGAGAACGTTAATGATTTTGTTAATGAAGTTAAAAATAATAATGCTGTCATTTTCCATGCTGATTACTGGAAAGACGTGTCGAAGGACGCCAGAAGATTTATTATCAAGGC
Source organism: Yamadazyma atmosphaerica (assembly GCA_030574775.1). NCBI lineage: Eukaryota > Fungi > Ascomycota > Pichiomycetes > Serinales > Debaryomycetaceae > Yamadazyma > Yamadazyma atmosphaerica. The sequence continues at coordinate 34,304 of JAJMFQ010000049.1, forward strand.
TTTGCAGTTCAATCCTGACAATAGACCTACCGCCAGTCAACTATTGAGTGATCCATGGTTAGTAGAGGTGGCTAAGGAACATAAAGATACTGATTTGTTGCCTAATTTGATTGAGAGATTCGATGCTAAGTCTAAGTTTAAGCAGGCCATTGCCTTGGTCAAATTGAACAATAAGGTCAAAAAGTTGAAGGAGATCCAAACTGAAGATGACGATGACCCCACGGAAATAAACTTATTTGGTGATCAAGGCTCTTTGATATCTTATGACGAAGTCGAAAACTCTAAAAAAGTTAGCGATCAAGGGCCGCTAGGCACTTGGGACAAGTTTTCTAATGTATTAGATCATTCATCGCCTACTTCCAAGAGCGATAAGTCCAAGAACAAAAAGGACCTTACACATAATGCGTTTGTTCAGTTAGTCCATGCTGCGCTGGAAAATAAGGACCGTGTCAGTCAATTCAACGAGAAGGACAAATAGAATGTTTTCGTAGTTATTTAACTCAAATGTGAGAATAATTTAATATACATTAAAATAAATACACTTGTTATTGAACCTTTTTGGATAACTCAAGGGCTAAATGAAAGTCCTGGTGTTCAGCTTCGTCTGAAATTGTCTCGCCACATTCTCCACAATAATTGCCAGATGTATCTACGCCCGTGGGCGTTATTGCATGTTTCTCTTGTGGCAAATGAGACTCCACCTCCGGAGTTGATTCCACGGATGGAAAGGAACTTTTTTTATTCCGCAATGCTTCCATAATATTATACTTGGACTTTTTCTTTGGAGGTGATTGATCCTTTCCAGTACTATGTGATTTTGTTATTTTTCGCTTGTGAGGTGTCAGTTGGTTGAATTTGTCAAAGAGCCCGTTTATATACTCTTTATCCAATTTGGATTTGCTCGGAAGAGGTGACCGATTTTCGGGGGATCTAATGGTCTCGGCTGTTATCTCAGCATGTTCCTCTTTTTGATTCTCCTCCTCGAATTTGGCAAACAAATTGTTAATGTATGATTTGTCAATTTTTTCATTCCCCTTTTTGGAAGTTCCATCCCCTTCTTTTTCAGGTTCTGCCTTTAACCTCTGCTCCATTTCAAATGCCTTGAATACATCTTTGTCGGCCCTTTTTCCTGAGGTGAACAAATCCAAAGAATTATCTAATTTGATAAGATTGGACACTATGACGGCAAAATTTGACACAGGAGGAATATTAACTTTATTGTCAACAGTAATATTTGAAAAATCTGGCTTCCCTTTATTCAAGGTTTCCAAATTGTACAAATCTTGAATCAAGTCGATAACAAGCTTCAAACTTAAATCAATCAAGTTCTTCTCTAGTCTTTTCAATTCTTTGAGAACTGCCACGGAACATTGTTTCGAATTTGACCTCCCATTAATAATCAAGTTCACGCTCACAGTCTTAGGACGAGTCAACACACCTTTTTCTTCATCTAAATCGTTTAGTCGATTACATATATCCCCGGCAAACGTTTTTATCCAATCTAAAGAATCAAACAATGTCTTAATGGGGTGATTATTCATTAGTTGTTTTCTAGACATCATGGATTTGATGTCAACCCTATCTCTTAGTTGTTGGGTGTGATTTCCTCGTATTATCTGGTATAAATTGGGGTGGTTTTCGTTCAATTCCAGTTCGGTGAATTTCAACAAATATGATATAGAATTTTCATGTCCTGGAACCATAAAATCTGATAATATTGACTCACCGTACTTCCCTCCCATACCATTTATGTCAATAAGTTCAAAATTCTGTAAAAACTGTGGAACTTGATCGTTCAACAAAATTGTTTGGTTATCAGGCTTCAAAAATCCACCTGCTAGTTTGGCCATATTTTTGTTTCTACCTAGACCTGCTGACGTAGTATATCCTAATTGATTATATATTTCTTGCCGGATATCATAAACAATATTGGAACCAATCAAGAACACGATGTCATCCCAATCCGTCAACACTAACTGTTCCAGTCCCTCGGGAGTGAATACTTTGCCCTTGAATTGATAATCCGCAAATTCAGTTGGTAAGGGAGGTAAATCGCCTGTTCCATCCTTGAGGTAAGGAAACATGCTGGTCAATCGATGATAGATCAATCGGCCCAAATCTAGAAACCCTTCGTCAACACTTGCTTTTTCAATAAGATCACAATTTGCAGAAAGAATTTTGAAAATTTTTCGACTCTCTCTTCTGTAAGGATCTAAACTGACTTTGCAGTTTCCTTGAAATGGTAGCTTTGGAAGGTATTTCCAATTGGCACTTCCCTTCTCATACACGGCAGCGTGAGCCAAAATTACCTCCGGACATTTCTGTTTACAAGTAACAACCGTATCCATTCTATTAATTCCCCACTTTCTAGCTGCATAGCTGACCGCTATAACTGCCTGCCACTGAACACACACCACTGGATCATCTGTGGATAAATTAAGTCGAACTTGTTCTACCTGGGCAAAGAAAGCATTTAAATCTATGTGGCCAATAGCAGCCAATTTCAGAAGATAGCTAGTCGATTTGTCATTAAGTTTTGCTAGATCATGAAAGGTAAAACGAGAAGGTTGAGGTTTAATACTAAATTCAACAACCTCTGGGGGCGATAGTATAGACATTAATGTTTAATTTGTTTGCGCGTTGGGGACCACGATACGTAATGTGCTGCAAGAACTTAATCTACACTAATGATAATAAGAGTTCGAATCTCCGATTTGTATGAAATTATAGATGTGATTGTTGGCTGGTGATAAATACAAGTCAGGATTGAGTATACCCTGATTCAACTTTCTATTTGACGTATTATATCTCAGTAGCGGTATTACGTAATGCGCTCCAAGCTGCTTCTATTTCTGCAAGCTAGATATAATCTAGTACTGAGTTCCTGTTTTTTCTACGATATATGAAGAGTATATTGAAAGGCACAAAGAAATAAGTATTCGAGCAAGCAATTCACTTATTTATTTTCTAGTTATCGGAACTGTTGTCTGCACTTGGCGTGTCAATGGTTTGAAGATACTCGTAATAAAACGCTATCAAGTGTAAGTGATAATCAAAGTCTATGTACTCATCAACACTATGAATGTTGGCAAATGTACCGAATCCAGGAGAATATCTAAAGATATGATTTGTCAACTGTTGATAATGCTGGGTATCAGTATTGGCAGGCATAAGCATTGGAGCAACTAAGAGCGACTCTTTCATGTCTGGATCAATCAAATCTTCCATTAAGTGTCTGGATACACCTACCAAGTACTCCCAAACAGTATCATTGCTAGGGGATATAGGAGATGGTTCCCTCTTATTCTCACCTACAGTGATTTCAAAGCTCCCCGACTTGGGTGTTGGTTTTTCGAGGATTATTGTGTCCTCCAATTTCACCCCCAACTTATGTTTTTTGGCAATTATTGAAGTGAAATTGGTCAATCTGTTTACAACATCTTGCACAGAATTCTCTACAGCAATTCTATGGTTGATAGTGATACTGGTAGATTCTGGTAAGGCATTGGCCTTTTCACCCCCCCTAATAATATTGATGGCTTGAGATGTTCGAATAAAATACTTGGCCAAAGCACTCTGGTCTAACATTTTTATGAGCATTTCTTTGGCTTTCATATTAGTTAGGGATTGCAAAATGGTCTCCAGCCACCCAGATGGTAGTTTATCTCGACAGTGAACTGCTAGGCATTGAATAAGATCATAAAATGGGTTTTTTGATGTGACAAATGGTTCAAAAGGGTTTTCTTCCAACAAATTCACCAACTGGGACATAATCCCAATAGAAGTATGATCTGATGGAGAAGAAGAGTGGCCACCTGTTGTTTTTAGTAAAATACTCACATCGACATACCCCTTTTCCCCAACAAACGGAACAGCAATTACCGACTTTGAATATGGCTCTACCAAAAAATTAGCTCCCTCGTCAATAATGGCATATATAGACCCCTTCCCGTGTTTCTCTTCGATATATTTGCCGAGACTATACGCTCCCTGTGAACCACCTAATTCTTCATCAAAACCAAAAGCTGCAATAACACTTCTATTTGGTTGAAATCCTTTGGAAATTAACAACTCTAAACTCTCCATGATAGCTACCAATGAGTTCTTACAATCGCTAGATCCTCTTCCATATAATACCTTACCATCATAGTGACCTTCAAAAGGAGGATATTGCCAATCATTAAGAGTTTCTTCTTGAACCGGTACTACATCCTGGTGAGCATTTAACATTGTAGGTTTTAAGGATGGATCTTTACCTTCCCAATAGATGTAAAGACCGTAGGTGTTGACCCTCTCTACTTGTAAATTACTAAAAACTAAAGGGAAAGTCTCTTCCAAATATTGATGGAACTTTTCAAATTTTCTCCAAACCTCGGGTTCATCATCTACAGCAGGAGGGTCATCAAAGACAACTGTATCAATCTGAACAGCACCAGATAGCTTTTTGGCGGAATCTCTTCTGAAATCTTCGTCATGCAAAACCATTAAAAGCGTAGAATTGTTGTCAAAGAAACTCTGGGGAGCTTTTACTGGTAGCATAGGACACACATCTAAGTCACCGTGCATACTTTCAGACACCAGTCCAACGTCAACTGGCTCAATTGGTTGACGGAAGTAATAAAACCATACCAGAACCACTAATGGTAAAGTCAAAAAAACAGAAATCCTAGAACTGAAAGACTTCATTCTAAATAGTCTTGTTATAACAAATAGGAGAAGAACAGTAGTTGGGGGTCCCTTGTTAATAAAATGTTTTACGGAATGTTATGGTTCATCCACGATATATTGGGGATTTACCTTACCTGCACTTCTGACTATTTTTAGTCCACAACGATCTAATAGGATGCAGGTTTTGAAATATCTTAAGTATCATATTTTCCAGCTGAAGTATCAAATAGTTAAGTTCGATACTTGGGCACCAGAATTAAATTTATTTCTCTGACGAACGGTGATTTTTATCCCTGCTACCGTAACCTTATTGGGCATTTGCAGCCAGTTGCAACCGTTCCTGTACATACCCAATACTCTCTGTTCTAATATGGAGTCTTTTTACTCTTTACCGATGAGAATATTAGGAACACAATAATAGATAACCAGCTAGTTTTGGGAATAGCAGTCACACTTAGTGCAGATGCTGAGGCAGGATGAAATACCAATGGCATACGGGGAGACTCACGTGCATGTTTTCTTCATTTTATGGGCTTCGTTGCCCTACATTGAACAGATTTTTGAGAACATTATACGGATTGTGTTAAATTAATGATAGTATCAACTGTCTTGTGCACCGATATAGGTTTATGTTTATTATTCTAATCCCATACATTACTATATCATGTTGAAGAAAGTTTCAGTACTCATTATGGATTCTGTTTCATATATTGAACAGTTGTTTACTAGCCAATTCTCTTGCCGGTCATTTCTGGAAGATACTAACGGCTACTCTGGAAGTAATACTACATTCTAATGAATTAGCATCTGATGTTCCCGATCGTTGTATGGATGGAGGTGTTGATCAAGTCTCACCTAAGAATTGTACCCAATCAGTTGTTAGTTTCAGTTTACAGTTTGGCTTGGTGGTAACAATCTATCTAAAAGCAGGAAATAGAAGTAAGGATATAGGATTCCAATGGCTCCATCTGTCTTATTATTCACAATAAAGCATTTCTGAACTCCAATATTTTCTGAGAAAAGTGAACCCATAATAGAGACATACAGACTTTTTGCGAGAAATTCTATCTTTCCCATTATGTAATAACAGAATATACTATTTTAAAAGCGAAACAGTTACTTCTGCTATTTGTAATATCTACTTGGCTTTATTATGACAATAGTAGTCTATGTATGTTCATAACTTTGTAGAAAGGTTATGAAGCGCATTCGTATTTCTGTCACATATATACGACGACGTCAATTTTTGTTTGGTGTGCGTTAACCATAATGAGAAATAGCAGGAGAAACTTTTATTAATAGCTTAATCAAGGATAAACCAATAGTCATTGATCGTGCAACAAATTTGGGAGATTGAACTAATAGTTGACTAAGACGTCATAATATCGAAGTCACTAAAACCTATTACTGTGTATCTGTTCGACAAGAAACAGATCCTGGAGGCTAAGAGACATTGGAAGTTTTTATTGATTCACGGAGACGAAGAATGAAGTATAGCAAACAGGAAATTGCAATAGTACTGGTCTCGGCAATTTTGACTTACTCTTTAATTAAATTGTGTGGGTTGGACAAATTCTTCTTTGATTGGATTATGTCTTTTGACAAGTCTATGGTAACGAGCTAGTGAAAGTACGCCATAACAATTACGGGTGTTTTTGAACATACGATTCTAATGTGCAGTTACATATCAGTGCATTAATTGAATGAACATTCAAATGGTATTTTTCGGTAATTAAGATGTTTTAGTGTAGAATCTTCGGGAAGTCGTCTAGAAGTGATCATTATGACAGTATCGTCATAATTTTGATGTTTCTGTCCTTAATAAAAGCTCGAGAAGTACCATGATCTGAATATAACTGTTTCTCTGCAGTTAACTCAACTTGAAGTGCGTCGATGTGAAACATCGTAAACCTTAAAGGTACCCGTGGAAGAACTATTTCAGTGTGACAGAAAAGAATAGGAGATTGCCCAAAACTATTTCAAGGGGAAAGAATAAACGAGTATTTGCGAAAAGGACTAGTTAGTGGGGCCCTGTTTCCTAAATTCATGTGCTTATATCCTTTTTTGGAACCTTTTCTTTATAGGTGCTGGTAAAATTTCCTGGTCAACATGTTATTTGGCACATCAAAGTTTATGCCACCCGTATAATGTTATGTCAATTTTAAAAGTTGTGTGTATTAACCATAATATGAAAATACACGTTTGGCTTTTACGGGCCTCCTGTAATAAAGGCAGTCGTTTTTTTGATAGAAAAGACATCCCAAGGATAAGTATAAATAGGCACTAAAAATCGGAGAATGCAATAGGATCAGCAAGTTGTTCAATTGAGAATTTTGGCCAAGCCAGAGAGTGTTCGTCATAATATTGAAGTCATTAAAGGTGCAGATTTGAGGCTTTGATTGATTCATATATACTGTTGAACATTAATATTGCAGCTAACAGTCAAGAAGAATGAAGTACAACAAACAGAAAAGCATTGCAATAGTATTAGTCTCGGCGTTTTTAACCTGCTTGGTAATTAAATCATGTGAGTTGGACAAATACTTCTTTGACTTGATTAAGTCTGTTGACAATTCTTCAGTTAAGGAGTTGGTGAAACGGCACGCTGATACAAGCTTGATACACTTTGATAAGAGAAATAGATGGACCTGGGTTGGAAGAAGAGCTTTAGCGGGTCTGTTGATTGCAGTTGCTGGTATTTCTGGACAAATGGCAGCCACGGTATGTCTCGGGGGGCTTGCTGCGTTAGGAAACCCGGCCTGTTGGATCACTGCTGCTGTTTCTATTGTAGCATCAGCCGCGTCAGCAATAGCTTTAGGATCTGGTGGTGGCTCTGAGTCAGAAGGCGGAGGGCAAGCACGGAGAGAAGAATTAGACAGCTTTTTGTACTTAGAAAATAGTGAACACCCTGAGATTGATACGGTAGCAGCATTGCTTGGTGCACTGGGGTTGACTTTTGAGGGTGTTTACAGTATTAATAAGAAGTCACTAGCTAAGAGAGAGACTAATGACACCTATGTTGAGAATACATTACATTGGTCAAGTAGTTATGGAACACACGTCGCTGCAATGGTCAATAGTAATAATTTGACTGACTTGGCAATTAAAATCGTCAATACGAAGCCTGAGAAGAATGACGAATTTGGCAATAACCCGTCATTGAAGAGACGATGGAATTATTTTGATGTCGACTGGACCAGCTATTCATATAACAATGTTAATCAAGACTTGGCAAAGACCGTTGCTCAAGACAGAAATTTCGCTGAAGAAGATTATGATTCAGATACGTTCAATTTTTTCGATAATAACCATGGTTGGAAGTATTGCTGGGCAGCGACTGTGAATCCAAATCCTGGTAGTGATGAGGGTTATGATCAAATAGGAGCTGAAAATGCATTCCATGGAGAGCTTTACTTCAATACTTATGGAGGTATTGATGGATTTTGTGACGATAACAAGGATGGTGCCCAATGTAGTACCGATGGATGTGGTGATTGAATCACCATGCTTTATTACAAATAATTTTCAATCCATTTTTGGCGGGTAACATAATTCTGTTAGTACGATATTTAAACCTTTCAACAAATAAACTATCAAAGTTATTCCACATAACCGCTGCACGGCCTCTTAACTTAGTAGTCACATCTGTGGGATTGGGGATACGAAGAAGAGGATCTTCCTTGGATTGATCCCCTCTAACATGATGGTCGATGGGTGCAAAGGAGACTATTTGAAGACGGTGATCAGATGGTTATGGTAGAAGATTGTGATTTTTCTATCGAAACCGTATCTTGTATGACAAATTCTACCTCTATTATGAGTTGAAGAGACTAGAATAATCGTATCGGATCTATAGTGGAAAATGGACAGTTTAAACTTGATGGTCTAATTGAAAGTAATGATTGACTTCGAACTCTTGGACTCTCTTCCTAGTAGTTTTGCTTACTCTGTGTAGTAGCTTTCCAAATTCCAGAGATCATTACTTCCAGCTGGTGTTCGATAATGAATGTGCCAAATATACCTAATGGTGGCGACAAAATCGGCAACATGACCGATTCAATCCTTTTCATCGGTTTAGTGCTTACAAAGTTGAGATATTTTGCAACAATCAGTAAGAAAGCAATGTCGGTACCATTTCCAAATAAGGAAAAAGACCACAACAATAAGAAATGAGATCAGCCGCTATTCTCGGTATGACCTAAAATGGAACAATATCCAGATTGGTAAGCAGTTCAGTTGCACCAAAAGCACCGAAACTGAAGTGATTCCGATACGACGTTATGGTTTGAGACAATCACAGAAATTCTATGAATAATCATCCCAGTTGTCTGAATAATCATCTCAGATGTCTGAATAATCAATGAAGGCTTCAAAAAGTATAAAAGATGTCGAAATGTCCCTGGACATGTTCCTTTTTTTCTTCTATTAATAAAGAAATACAAATCAAAGTCAAATAAATTAAAAGAATTCCAAGTAAAATGAGTAAAACTGTTTACGTATCCGGAGCCACTGGGTTCATCGCCCAACATATTGTTAAGGACTTAATCGCTAAAGGTTATAAAGTTGTCGGTAGTGTTAGATCCACTGCCAAGGGAGACCAATTGGCTAAAGATGTTAAAAACGACAACTTTTCTTACGAAATTGTTGAAGACATCGCTGCTGCTAATGCTTTTGATGAATCATTGAAGAAGCATCCTGAAGTTGAATACTTTATGCATACTGCTTCTCCATTCCACTTCAATACTACTGATGTTGAAAAGGACTTATTAATTCCAGCCATCGAAGGGACCAAGAATGCTTTGCAATCTATCAAGGCCTACGGTCCACAAATCAAGACCGTGGTGATCACCTCATCTATCGCTGCTATGTACGACTTCACTACTCAACCTGAGCATGTTGATGAAAACAGTTGGACTGACATCACCTGGGAAAAGGCTGCTTCTAACCCTGTCCATGGTTACATTGGTTCTAAATACTTTGCTGAAAAGGCTGCCTGGGAATTTATGGAAGCCGAAAAGCCATCCTTTGCCTTGACTTCTATTGATCCTGTATATGTCTTTGGCCCACAAGCTTATTCCAGTGGTGTTAGTAGAGATGTTTTGAATACCTCATCTGCAATTTTGGGCTCTTTTATCAATTTGAAGAAAGATGATCCTATTCCTGAGACTATGGGAAGCTTCATTGATGTTAGAGATGTGAGTAAGTTACATATCTATGCCATTGAGCATGATTTGAAGGGCCAGAGAATTTTAGCCTCTACCGCTGGTTTTACTGCACAGACTGTTCTTGATATTTTGAACGAAAATGTCTCAGAATTGAAAGGAAAACTTCCTGTCGGAAAACCTGGTTCTGGCTTTGACGACGCTTTAGGGGCCCCCCTTGACAATTCAAAGGCTAAAAAAATTGTTGGTGAATTAATTCCTTTCAAGACTTGTGTTCTCGACTCCATCAATCAAATCTTGCAGAGCAGCTCTTGAGTGTCTACAGACTCACAGATTGTACAATTCGACACATTGCTAAGTATACACTAATAAGTGTTACTGGATTGTTTAAAATGTTGGTGTGTGTAATTAAATAGTAAATTCAAATATATAAGTCGCATTTTTGTGAAAATTACAGGCACTTGATAGAATAAAGCGCATAGATAGATAGATAGATAGCTATATTAATATAAATTGTTGTAGGCATAAGAAGTATCTGAACTTGCCACATAGAAAGAAATAAACACAACTAAGATAGAAACGGGGAAGCTGTGCTCTTTCAAATTATTGTAGAAAATAGGAAAATATGTAAGCGACATTGTCGTGTATTTGTCGGAGAACACCAAGATGTATAACTAGGTGTATCTCTGAGTATGGTGAGAATTTGTGCGCTAACTTATTGGAGTTAAAAGCTACTCGTTAGTGTATTTTTGCAAAAATATATCGTATTGTAAACTCCTGAAAAAGTGATAAGCGATTTTTAGGGGTTTATATCTGAGTCGATGGTGCGATCAATCATAGATAAAGATCTGGCTTCTTTTATTTTGATAAAATCACCACATGTGTTGAAATCTTAAAATACCATTTGGGCCCGAGCTATTGAATCTGTTATGAATTTATATATTGTGTTTTTGCTGCTGATATTATTTTGTTGTATCGTTCTATCAGTACTCAGTCTAAATGCTTTCGAGGGGCCGAGTACTTTTCTAACGTTGTTTAATATCTCCTTGATCGTTACTCCCACCGTTTGGGCAGCATATTATTACTTTGCGGGGAAGTTATTAGCAACATTCGTTGGTGACAGTAATTACAGAAGAATACTTTTAGTATCTGCCTTTGGTGCCCATGCAGCAAACACATACAGGAAATTATATACCAACTGCAAGACTCTGGAAGAAGACTGTGTTGAAAGGAATTTGTGTGCACTGTTGGTTGTTGAAACAGTACTTACTGCTGTATTATCATACGTAACTTATCAATGGGGGCTGCAGTAAATGAAGTATGAAAAGTCTTCTTTGTCTTGACTTCGATAAAGCATTTCAGCTGTCAATCAAAAGGATTGCATGATTCATATCCAACTGGTCGACTCTCAAATATTATTCAACCCTCTCCATCCTAAATTGATAATTGTTTATTGACTGACTTTTGTGTGGAAAGTGATGATTTTCTTTCGAATGTTCATCCTAAGGATATTAGAGTGGTTAGGTTCGATAGATTCACTCGTGAAAACTTTGAAAAGAATTTACCCATCTTAAAAGCAGTGTATGACTTTGCAAAATCTAAAGGTCTTTCTTTAGAGGCTTTAGCAATTAGCTACCTTGAATCCCTTATTAAGATGGTTTGAGAGGCATGGGATTTGCTGAATTTGATGTTAACGAGCCTGGTTTGACTAAGGGTCAGATAGAAGTCAGAAAATTGGCAAATAAGGCAATGAAGTAATTTATTTGCCACGGCTCTACTAGCTATTTCACAAAATATATATTTTAACGAATGCTAAATCCGTTTCTAAGTATCATATGTTATCAATGTCTATCGTTGCCCATGTATATATTTGTCATGTATACCTTAATCAACTATTTTCTGAGAAGAAAGTTGCAAATCCTCAAGTCGATATATATAGATATCTATGTATTATTATATACTCTTAAGCGGTTAAGAAGTATAACTAATGAAAGTTTTTTTAAATCAGTATCATCAATTTTTAGAATCTGAAATTGTCTACTTTTGATAAAGATAAGATTGAATATGTCAAAGCGGAACTAGCAGTCACCAACT
>JAJMFQ010000050.1:0-44362 GCA_030574775.1 Yamadazyma atmosphaerica
TTTTGTTTTTTTTTTTTTTTTTTTTTTTTTTTTTTTTTTTTTTTTTTTTTTTTTTTTTTTTTTTTTTTTTTTTATTTTTTTTTATTTTTTTTATTCTCTACTTTTATTCTTTTTTATTACTATTCTGTTCTGTTCTTGCTCTTCTTCTTAAATATACATTCATTCTATAAATAACTAATCAATATCTGGCGGCGTAGCTTCATCTTCAACATCACTATGGTCTGTTCCACTCAAACTAGATACACTTTCAAGCTCAGATTCTGAATCAATATCGTTAGGCAAGTGGCTATTATCCTTTTCAGATACCCCCACAACACCCCATTTAATTTTCGTCACCTCTTCCAACCTAGTCAATATTTCATACATAGGAGTGAATAAACCGAACTGCTTGAATTCCCCGTCGTAAGAATGCAACATTCCCAAGACACCTAATCCTTTAGACTCGGAAACCGTGTTACAATCTTCTAATTTAGACAAAATCCATGACCCGCTATCACCGCCGGCAGCGAAAGCAGTATTATTATCAATAGAATTGACCACAAATTCAGAAGAATGAATGGCCCCATCTAACCAGTACACCAATTTGATTCCATTCAAATTCCCTTGAGTGTACTTAGTGGTAGAACCATATTTGAACACTGGCAATCCAGCATTATTATTCTTGGTTACAGGTGCTTCATCATCAACTTCATTAACATTCAAATCTTCTTTGCCAATGTTAGGAATACTTCTAGTTAAATCAATCACTTTTCTAACGTATAAATTATCAAACATCAATCCTGGATCGAATTCATTGAAAGCAATATCATCTCCCAAGAAATTCTGATCACAAGTTAAGTTTTTGTTGACTTTGATAATGGCCAAATCAGATAATTTCTTTTCGTTAGAAGCCTTCATGGACATCAAAGTTCTTTCTCCCCAGATTATTTGACCAAATCTATGAAGTGGTAAGTTTCTGGTTTCATAGTAATCCTGTTTAGTTTTTCCATTGGTAATTTTCACTTTCTTCAATGGGAACATTTTGTCTACTTGCTTCAACACTGATCCATACGCAACTTTAGCTTCTACCATATTAGAGTCGTCATCATTACGAGACAACTTTTCATATTGTTGAATCAAAGCCTTTTTGTACAAGGAAATCAAAACGGAAGAAGGAGCAGATACATGCGGATATTCAGTTTGATCATCTCCGTTATTAAGACACACATGACCACAAGAAATGGCGAATTTGGAGTTGGAATAACTTTCCAAATGAGGTTGTTTCTTCAAGTCGATCATAGGGTATATAAATCCTCCCATAGTACCAGAAGTTCTGGAAGCATTTTCAATAGAAATCGATAAAGACATAGGAGGTTTACTGACATCAGAAGGAACTCTGAATGGCAATTTGAATTTTTGCAAAGGAGGATTAGCTTGAGGGTTTGGATGAGAAGCTGGCGACGATGGCGGCATGTTTGGAAGCGATCCAGGAACAGGCATAGATTTAGTAGCAGCCAAATCAATTTGATTCTTGAAAACAACCACATGGATATCATCATATAAATCGTGTAGACTTTGGGTCAACTTCACATGATAATCAGTAGGGTTAGGGTACCCAAAGTAAAGACACAACACATTCATATCTCTGGCAATACCTCTTACTATAGGAGCAATAAAAGACCCATTCTGCTCTTTAATTTTGACCGAGGTGGAAGCCATTTTATTGATAATATTAATCAACACTTCCTCATTAGGCAATCTCTCGTTATTGTTACAACCAATAGCAAAGTTTTGAGGCTTAACAATATTTGTAGGGTTTTGAATACTATATCTCTTGTTGTTACTGCTGGTCAAAGTACTGGAGAAATCATTGAAGTTCCTCACCAATAAAAGCTTCAATTTGATGTAAACATCATCTTGTAACAAATTATCATAAAAATTAAGATAAATCTTCATGATTTTTCTCAAATGAACGTTGTTATACGTGTTGAAGGACCAGGACTCGTTGCTATCAGATAAAGTCTCAACAAAAGACACAAAGTTCTTTAAACAGTCAATAGTATTAATCACGGTACTAGTCAAATTCAGGGCAGAATTGTTGTATTGATAGGTGGCAAAAGACATGTCATCACTCAACTGACGAAGTTTTTCATTGATGGATTCTTTAGGATTATTTTCATTCAACTCCTCCTGGGCTTCTAAGATTTGTAATCTCTGTCCATACTCGAAACTTTTATTGTTAAAGCCCTGTTTATGGCTCTGAGATCCGCTGGAAAAGTGGGAAGATTGGTTGGTCGAGAACGTCTTATGACTGTTGGAAAAAATCGACTTTTCTTGGGTGCTAGAATCCTTGGTGAAGATCGAAGGATTGATCTTTTTAAAATTCAAAAAGTTTCCTCCTTGCTTGGAAGTGGTGTCTTCAGCAGCAGCTTCACTGGCAGCAGCATCGCCGGTATCGGCGTCCACTATGTTAGAGTTCAGAATCGAAGGATTTAAATTCAAATAAGCGTCGTTCTGGATCTTGTTATCAAACATCTTCACTTCCCCTATTGAATCTTTGGACCCGGTGGTACTCATACTGTGTCTATTCGAGGATGCTTGGTTTACAAAGCTGGCAGTGGTGTCGTTCAAAGGCTCCTCTGCATCCGTGCTCTTTCTGTGGCGGTTCAAGAACTTTTTCATCGACATATTGCAAGAAAACAATAACTCAAGATACTATAGGGGCCAAGTTATGGTTTATTTTCGGCTAATGAAGATGGGACCTTCAAAATGCCATGCGCGAAATGTCGTCAAATCCAAGGCGATGTGGTGTCGTTCGCGACATTATTCCTGTCATCAATGGGCCCATCTTTCGCGCCAACCTTCTCGTGCTAGCCTCGCCCGACGGTCGGCCCATCCCCGCCAAAGCCTTTTGCTAATAGCCCCACATAAACTTTGATTACTCCAACTTTTACGCCTCCACCTTTTCCTGTTCCTTTTCTTTTCTGATTTGTTTCTTTCCTGATTTTGCATCCATCGATCTTTCACTGTCTTGCAATAACCCCCTGCTGTTCGGAACCTCTGCTTACTGGACCACCATTGTTAACGTGAGATTTGTTTGAAGTGAGCAGCTGAAAAGTTGAGAAAAAACTATAAATAATACTTGTTTGCTGATATCACCAGTTAATTGTGCAATTGACTTGGAACAAAAACGGTGTCGATTGGTAATATAAAGGTTTAGGTACAATATGCCAGTTTATTCAATTTCCCATGTGGAAAATGTCCGGGTTTGTGTGGTGATGGTTGGATTACCAGCACGAGGCAAATCGTTGATAGCTCAAAAGATTGTTAGATATTTGAGTTGGTTATCCATCAAGTCCAAATGCTTCAATGTGGGGACTTACAGAAGAAAAATAGCTTCTGGCACCGGAGCTGATGCTGATGCCACGTTTTTCTCTCCTCAGAACGAAGAGGGGATGAAGTATAGACAAGAAGCGATAAACTTAGCCATTAAGGATATGATGAATTGGTTTTTAGATGATAATGGTGTGGTAGGGATTTTAGATGCCACCAACTCCACCAGGGACAGGAGACGTAAGATCTTGAAGTTGTGCCGGGAAAATTACATTGAGCCATTGTTTTTGGAGAGTTTCTGTGATGATGAGGACTTAATCAAGCAAAATATACTTGATGTTAAGACTACGTCGCCTGATTATGTTGATAAGGATTCTGAATTTGCATTGAGTGATTTTCTTAAACGAATTAAATTTTACGAGACCAATTATGAAACTATGGATCTGTCTACTGACCAAGACTTGAGTTTCATCAAGTTGGTGAATGTCAATTCCCAGATCATCTTGAACCGAATTGAAAGTTATTTGGAGTCCAGAATTGTTTATTATGTTATGAATTTGCATATCAAGCCCAGAAGTATCTGGTTATCTCGACACGGAGAAAGTGAATATAATTTGACGGGCCAAATTGGAGGCGACGCTAATTTATCGGAACGGGGATGGAAATATGCCAAAAAGTTACCGGATTTAGTATTGAAATCCTTGGGACCTGAATTGGAAAACACAAACTTGACAGTATGGACGTCTACTCTCAAAAGAACTCAACAGACCTCTTCGTTCTTGCCTTACAAAAATAAATTACAGTGGAAAGCATTAGACGAATTAGATGCCGGAGAATGCGATGGAATGACATACGAAGAAATTGAACAGAAGTTCCCTGAAGATTTCAAAGCAAGGGATGATGATAAGTACGAGTATCGATATAGAGGCGGGGAATCGTACCGTGATATAGTCATAAGATTAGAGCCAATCATTATGGAATTGGAAAGACAAGAGAATATTTTAATCATCACCCATCAAGCAGTGTTAAGATGTATTTATGCTTATTTCATGAACGTTCCTCAAGAAGAATCCCCCTGGATGTCGATACCTTTACACACCTTGATCCGACTAGAACCAAGAGCTTATTCCACTTTGGTCAGTAGAATGAAAGCAGATATACCTGCCGTGAGTACTTATAAGGAGAAAGGTACTTCTCAGTTGGGAGAACAAGTAGGAGGCAATAATTCCAAGAGTAGAGATCTCATCAAAGGAGTGGATTTCAAGAATTAATATAGGATAGTTAGGTGTTATACTAATTAAAGAATCATGTCGTAAATATGTCGTCCCTGTGTCGCAGCGCGCAAACCAAGGGGGAACTCATATGCAACATTATTTCATCTCCTTGTTGTTCAAACTATACATCTAACATGGTTTATGTGCTCTCGGTAAAGCCCAGATTGCTCTACGTGGCAAGCCGGTCCCTTAACCATAGCAAGCGATTGATTTCCACCAGTCTGAGTAAACTTGTGAAGTCGTCAGACTCACTCTCTCAGGCGGCGGCTAAATCCAAACCAGCCATTAGAAACAGCAACAAAATCAAACGCAAAAATGCTGCTTTTATCACCGGGTTTATCGTAGTAGGGTCCTTCATAGCCTTCAATCAAACCAACTACTATAGCTCCGACACGGTTCCCACGTCTTCTGGCAGTCCATTCAATCCTCAGCTATTTCCTCGACCTAATGGGACCAATAGCTCAGGTCCGGCATCCGGTTCCTCGTCAAACTCAGGAACTTCCAGTGAAGACCGTAAATACTTTTCCACTTCCAAATCTTCAATTAGTCAGAACTATAGTCTTGGCCACCAACTGCATAAAGAAGGGATTTTTGTATTGAATGAAGAACAAGTCAGTAATAAATTAAGACAATTTGAAGAGAGTTATTATGTCAACAGAGGTAAAGGAGTTACCCGGTACGACGTGTGTCAATTGGCCTCGAATTCGCCTATTGAAGATGACCGGGCTGAAGAGATTGTTCAGGTGCCTATTTTACAAGATAATAATGTGAAAACCTCGACTGACTGGATGTTTTTTGGGGTGTTTGATGGCCATGGAGGTTGGACCACCAGTAGCAAATTGAGAGATCAATTGATCAGTCATGTGGTGTCGGAATTTGGAACCATATTCAAGCCTGCTAACGAGGATAATCTTAGATATGTTCCTAATGGTGCTACTATTGATCAAGCGATAAAAAACGGGTTTTTGAAGTTGGACCACGAGATTGTCAATAAAAACATGGAGAAATTGTTGAATGATAATAATAAGGCCAAAGCGGCCGAGTTGTTGATGCCTGCGTTGTCAGGGTCTTGTGCTTTGCTCTCGTTTTATGATACCAACTCTCAGATGCTTAAAGTAGCGGTGACAGGTGATTCTAGAGCTATCTTGGGTTCTTTCAGAGATAATAGGTGGACAGTAAGACAATTGAGTATTGATCAAACTGGATCCAATCCTACTGAAGTAGCTAGAATCATTAGTGAACATCCTAATGAGCCTAATGCGGTGAAGAATGGCCGTGTTTTAGGGACTTTGGAGCCCACCAGAGCTTTTGGTGATTGTAGGTATAAATTGCCTGCTAGTATCCAACAAAGAATCTACAAGCAATTCTTTGGCAAGTCGTTGCCTCATAATCTTAAATCACCTCCATACGTCACAGCTGAACCAGTAATCACCACCACCAAAATCAATCCTGAGCAGAATGATTTCCTAGTGATGGCTTCCGACGGACTTTACGAAATGTTGTCAAACGAAGAAATCATTGGATTGGTGGTGAAATGGATGGAAAAGGAAAAAATGGTAAAACCGCAACAATCGTTTTGGAATTACTTTGGCTCTAAAGAGAATAAATTGCCCGAGGTTCAAGATATAACCAATGATAAAACTTCAAAGAAACCATTCAGAAAAACCAAAGGTGGTAACAACTATCTCTTGGATGATAAGAATGTATCGACCCACTTGATCAGAAACGCCTTATCCAATGGAGGCTCCAGAGATCAAACTTCAATGTTAATCTCTATCCCTAATCCTGTTTCCCGGAGATACAGGGATGATCTTACAGTTACCGTAGTGTTCTTTGGCAAAGATATTAAGAACGAGGATGACAATGGGAAGCTCGAGATTAACACCGATGCCACTGCTGGTGGGATAGATTCTTCTAAGCCTAAACTCTGAACCTATAGATTTTAATGTATATATAGTCGCAATCGCGCCAAATTTCATATTATCATCACATTTATTGTAGCGTACTTTACCTTATTCAATCGTACTTTACCTGATTGAATCGTCCATCATCCTTACTATCTGATTGACTCATATACCACAGCAATGATAGATGGCGAGTCTGATGAATGGTACAAAAATGAGCTCTTGGAGCCCAATAATGAAATGCCATGGGATCTTCTAGATCTTTTTCATACTGACAAAGATCAAGACATGGATAGGTTTTATAATGGCCTTTTTAATTCTCCAGATGTGATTGGAAGAACTAGTTTTAGGTTTAAACGGTCAGGGCTTGCTGGGCATATTGATAGTTATAAAGAAGAAGTCCGGTTGAGTGAGATAGATAATGCTAATTCTACTAATTCCTTGTCTATAAATCGAGAGTTCACTTCCAAGGCTGATTCTATTAAGGGTCAAACCAGCTATTTGCCATTCCAGCCTGGTGGTCTTGTGGGGAGCAAGCTTTCTGCTGCTAAAGACGAAGCCCAATTCTTGCACAAAGACGAACACGGCTTGTTTGATATTCCTCAAGGGTTTTCTCGAGGATTGAACTTGGGTGGAGCTGAAACTCTTGATTCCGAAGTTGTTTCTATTGATAATGACAACTTGGCTAAAGAAGATTCATCTGATGGTGATGATGTTGAAGGAACTATTGTTAGTCCGTCGCAGTCTGACAAAGCAACACCGGCCATGGTTCCGTTTGATACTTCTGAGATCGACGGACTCGTACCAATTGACTACTCAGCTATTAGAAACGATATGATCTTTGAGAAGAAAACCAAAAAGGATTGGGCTCATGTAGTGGATCTTAATCATAAAATAGAAGACTTTGACCTGATTGTACCTAATATGGCCAGGAAATGGCCCTTTGAATTGGACACATTTCAACAAGAAGCAGTTTATCACTTGGAGCAAGGAGACTCTGTGTTTGTTGCTGCACATACTTCTGCTGGGAAGACGGTGGTAGCAGAATATGCTATTGCTGTGGCCAATAGAAATATGACTAAGGCCATTTATACTTCTCCTATTAAAGCCTTATCCAATCAAAAGTTCCGGGATTTCAAGGAAACTTTCAAGGATTTAGATGTAGGGCTAATTACCGGAGATGTTCAGATCAATCCTGAGGCAAATTGTTTAATTATGACTACTGAAATTCTTCGATCCATGTTATACCGTGGAGCAGATCTTATTCGAGATGTGGAGTTTGTTATCTTTGACGAAGTTCATTACGTTAATGATATCGATAGAGGTGTAGTGTGGGAAGAAGTCATTATTATGTTACCAGATCATGTTAAATATATCTTACTTTCAGCCACGGTTCCAAATACTTTTGAATTTGCCAACTGGGTAGGAAGAACCAAACAGAAAGATATATTTGTGATTTCGACGGCCAAAAGACCGGTTCCGTTGGAAATTTCGATCTGGGCCAAGGACGGGCTTTATAAAGTCATAGATGCCCATAGGAAATTCCTGGAAACTGAATTCAAAAAGCATAAAGAAGTATTGGAAGGAAGCGGGAAGAAGAAACCTCCGGGTGTAGCTATGGGTGCTGGGTCTCGTGGTGGTAGAGGTGGGACTGCTAGAGGTGGTAATAGAATGGCCACGAGAGGAAGAGGTAATTTCCTGAAAGGTGTTGGAATGAGTAGAGATGGCCCTAACAAGAACTCTTGGGTTTCTTTGGTACATTACTTGCAAAATAACAGTTTATTACCAGCAGTGATATTTGTATTTTCCAAGAAGAAATGTGAAGAGTATGCTGACACTTTAGGAAGTATTGATTTTTGTAGTGCTAAAGAGAAATCGGAGATACATCGGTTTATTGATAGAGCCGTGTCGAGGTTGAAGAAAGAAGATCGAGAGTTGCCACAAATCTTGAAAATCAGAGAAATGTTAAGCAGAGGTATAGCCGTGCATCATGGAGGTTTATTACCGATAGTCAAGGAATGCATTGAAATCTTGTTTGCTAGAACGTTGGTGAAGGTTCTTTTCGCTACTGAAACATTTGCCATGGGATTAAATCTCCCCACTAGAACCGTTGTGTTCAATCAACTCAGAAAACACGATGGAAAAGGTTTTAGAAACTTGTTGCCAGGAGAATTCACTCAGATGTCGGGAAGAGCAGGTAGAAGAGGATTAGATTCCACCGGAACTGTGATAGTTATGTCTTATAATGAACCGCTTTCAATGGGAGATTTCAAAGAAGTGACTTTAGGGACCCCCACAAAGCTCATATCCCAATTCAGATTGACCTACAATATGATCTTGAATCTTTTAAGAATAGAGGCTTTAAGAGTAGAAGAGATGATCAAGCATTCTTTTAGTGAAAATAGCACTCAAACATTATTACCTGAACATCAGAAAAGAGTTGAGGCTTTAACTCAAGACCTAGACAAATGCACTATTGATGACTGTTCTTCTTGTGACTTGGGAGACATGACTCAACTCTATGATGAGATCATGGAATATGAATCTATCTATGGAGATTTGGTAGAAGAAATCCAGAAACTGCCTATTTTGCGTATGTCGTATTTGAAGATCGGTAAGCTATTATGTTATAGAGATTCTGATTTTATTATCAGAGCTGGTTTCGTGGTCCGGTCTGATTCTGCCACCAACTCGCTCTTGGTGCTTACTTTTGATCATGGTTCCGACTACGACCGAGCTTCAAAGAATTGCACTCTTCCTTATATTCCATTCAGAAAGTATTTGAAGAGATATTTCGAGCCCATTAAGTTCAAAGGAGAGTTGAAAGTGGTTTCTGTAGCTTACAAAAGTATTCGGTTCTTAAGCAAGTACACATTAAGGGCCAAAATTAAAGATGTTATTCAAAATGATTTCCAGGCCATTCAAGAAGCTACTGAACAAATCAGCCTTTTGGTGAAGTTCCAACATAAATGGGAACAAGCCCAATTGACTCAGGCTACTCAATTGTCGTTCCATGAAATCTTAGAGAAACAAGCTAAACTTTTCCAAACAATTATAGAAAGAAAATCATTAATGTGCCCCAATTTCAAAACTCATTTTGTCCAATTTCATAAAAAGAATTCCATCAAATCTGAAATCCAATCGTTAAAGAGACTTATCTCCGATGAAAACTTAGAATTATTACCTGACTACGAGCAAAGACTCGATGTGCTCCACAGCCTTAATTTTATTGACGATCAGAGCAATGTCCTTTTGAAAGGAAGAGTTGCTTGTGAAGTCAACTCAGGTTGGGAATTAATTATCACAGAATTGGTGTTGGATAACTTCTTAGGGGATTTTGAACCTGAGGAAATCGTAGCCCTTTTATCTTGTTTTGTATATGAAGGGAGAAACAACGATGATGAAGATATCCCTATCACTCCAAGATTAGACAGAGGTAAGTTGAGAATCATTGAAATTGTTGAAAGTATCACCAAGGTGTATATCGAACACAGGGTTGCCCTTACGTCTGAAGAAGAAGAGTTCACCACCAGAAAACGGTTTGCGTTGATGAATGTTGTCTATGAATGGGCCAGAGGTATGTCGTTCAACGACATCATGGAAATGAGTGTAGAGGCAGAAGGAACTATTGTTCGGGTCATCACCAGACTTGATGAGATTTGTAGAGAAGTCAAGAACGCTGCATTGATTATAGGGGACTCTATTTTACATTCCAAGATGTCCGAAGCTCAAGAAAGAATAAAGAGAGATATTGTCTTCTGTGGATCTCTTTATTTATAATGTCATTATTCATTGCATTTAATATATACATGTCTATCGCAGTCCTATTTGACTGGTGATGATTTCTATAATCCCATTATTACCATTGAACACTCGAGGCACTAAGAACTCTTCTACTACTTTTTCTTTTCCGTACTTTAATACTAGTAATCCTATTAAAGTATGGAAAGATCCAATACAGGTGGCTTCTTGTATTTTGAGCTTCCTTTGACCGATTTCCGAGATTTCTTCAGGTTCGGAATTCAATAAATGGCCAAGTCCCGTGGTAGATCCTCTGAAAGGTATCACCAAGTCATAGAGTCCATTTGCTCTCATATATTGGGGAATAATGTAAGTATCATCATTAACCGCTGTCAAAGCATTAACTAGCTCTTGCCATGGTGTTGATAAGTGTTGTAGGTCTCCAAAAAGTAATAATGTTTCCTTAGTGAGTTGGTATGTGTTTTGGCCTATACTTCGTAAATTACCAGATTCATATAGAATTTTTCGTGAGTTCTTTACTGAATGTTCAAAGCTGATGGAACCATGTGAAAGTCCACAGAGAATCACAATGGCTTCTTTTGCCAGAAGACAAAACTCGTTTCCAATGATGGTCCTTAATTTTTGTGTTCTTCCCTCTAATCTCTGTTCTATCTGTTTATAGTCCCCTTCTAATGCTAGTCGTAGCTGCTCATGGCGCATAGTTTGAACGTCACGGTTCTTTGGCTTTTCAAGGACAGATTTGTCGTAATACGAAGGTTCGTGACTCTGTTTCGTTTCTTTGGTTTCGTATAAGTCTTTGGACAGGGACATACCTTCTATGATTGGACCATAACTATTAGCAGAATTCCATACATTAGAAGAAATAGTTCTGGTGTATATAAACAAGCGAGTTTTTGGAGCATTTCGAAGCTTTTTTAGTTCATAGTTATATGTATGCAAATGCCTTATCCTTATGAGACCCCTATTAAGGCTTGAAACCCCATTCATCAGCCCTAATAGTCGACTCATTTTCCCCTTCGATTCTTCAATATCAGATTTAGAGATGGGCCGCGATGACATCTGCGAAACAAGCTATTTGATTACTATTTGTATGATAAGATGAGTTCCAAGACTAGTTCTTCAAAGAGTAAGAAGGCATCTACGGCTTCTCCCACGGGTGAACAGACTCTGCCTGTTAAGAAAATCAAACTTCCAAAGGCTTATATTGTAAGACCAGCTAATACCGTTACGCCAAAGAGTACTATCAAAGTATACTTAAATCCAGACATATTTGAAGGGTTGGAATTCAAGAACTCTGATTTGGTGTATGTCCACAAAGTAGATTCAGCAGACCCGGGGTTCCTTGCTACGGTTCATACTGATGGCGATATTGTCGATAACAACGTCATAGGCATTTCAGATAACTTGAGACGATTATCGGGTATTTTATTAGGAGATAGAATCCAGATCCAGAAATACATTAAACAACCATTATATGCCCAAGGGGTCAAAGTTTGTGTTTTGAATGACAATCAGATAAGTGGAGATTATAGTAAGAAGATCGACAAGTTTCTAGGGGAAGTAGGACTTGTGTCTCCCGGATTACAAGTAGATAATCTCGAGATAGATGGTGACTTTGTCAGCTTTAAAATCACTGATGTCGGCAAAACAGGTGACAATTTGGAACTGTCCATGGAAAACCTATCATTGGGTTCAAACCCTTCGCCTGAAAGCTCTGAGACTGTTACTCCAACTTATATTTATATAAAAGGGAAAACAGAGCTAGATCTCACTACCTCTCCCATAATAGACGCAACAAAGTACCCCAATTACCAGCTGGGGATGAACTTCAGTCATGTGGGGGGTCTAAGCAAACAAATAGCCTTACTTGAATCGACAATAGAAGTCCCATTGCATAATCCCACTTTATTCTCACAATTTGGAATATCTCCACCAAGAGGAATCCTTCTACATGGTCCTCCAGGAACTGGGAAAACCATGCTTCTTAAATGTGTTGCTCAGAATATAAAAGCCCATGTGTTGTCTATTAATGGACCTTCTATAGTATCCAAGTATTTGGGAGAAACCGAAAATGCTATAAGAGAGATCTTTCTTGAAGCTCGGAAGTATCAGCCTTCAATAGTATTTATGGATGAAGTGGACTCTTTAGTACCAAGCAGAACTTCAGAAGATAGTGGAGAAACAGAAAGCAGGGTTGTGGCCACATTATTAACCATGATGGATGGAATGAATGATTCTGGTAAAGTAGTTGTAGTAGGAGCTACCAATCGGCCAAATTCCATTGATTCAGCCCTAAGGAGGCCTGGAAGATTCGACCAAGAAGTAGAAATAGGTATTCCTGATGCTGAAGATAGATTCGATATCTTGAGCAAACTTATTGGTCGTATGAACTCATCCAAATGTGAATTATCTGAAAGTGATATAAGAAGTGTTTCTTCTAAAACCCACGGATATGTTGGAGCCGACTTGGTGGCTTTATGTCGAGAAGCAGTGATGAAAGCGATCAATAGAGGCTTGAAGGAAGGAATTCCTCAGTCAGATATCAGATTGCAATGTGATGATTTACTAAACTCCTTGCCAGAAATAAGACCATCAGCAATGAGAGAGATTTTTTTGGAGATGCCCAAAGTTTATTGGTCTGACATAGGAGGTCAAAAAGAATTGAAAAGGAAATTAACTGAAGTGGTCCAATTACCGTTAGAAGCCACTGAATCTTTTAGTAATTTAGGAGTTCTGGCCCCTAAAGGTGTCTTATTGTATGGGCCACCAGGATGTTCTAAAACTTTAACAGCTAAAGCATTGGCTACTGAATCAGGTTTGAACTTTTTGGCCGTCAAAGGGCCAGAAATCTTTAATAAGTATGTTGGAGAATCAGAAAGAGCCATAAGAGAAATATTCCGTAAAGCTCGAGCTGCTTCGCCGTCCATTATATTCTTCGATGAGATCGATGCTATCTCTGGGGACCGTGAGGATGCCAACACTAGTGCCGGTCTGCAAGTATTGACATCCTTGTTGAACGAAATAGACGGTGTTGAAGAATTGAAAGGGGTGGTTATAGTAGGAGCAACCAATAGACCCACTGAAATAGACCCAGCGCTATTAAGACCAGGAAGACTTGACCGACACATTTATGTTGCCCCACCAGATTTTGAAGCTAGATTAGAGATTCTAAAGAACTGTTGCCGAAAATTCAATGTTAGTGAAGATGTGAGTTTTGATGCTTTGGCCACCGCTACAGATGGTTGTTCAGGAGCGGAAGTGACTTTATTATGTCAGGAATCAGGATTGGCTGCCATTATGGAAGATAGAAAAGCTAATTCTGTTCGAAAGAGACATTTTGATCACGCTTTGGCCAATGTTTCTCGAGGAATCACTCCTCAAATGTTGGAATATTACAGTCATTTTTCAAGTAGAAGCGGATTAAGTGTATAATAAACTATTAAAATATACAAGCATAACAACGGTTAATAAATATATAACTAAACTAGCATTCCATAATCTACTGCTGTTTACAACCTTCATCCAATTCCTTTTCGAAATCTTTAGGTAAATCTTTATCAGAAAATCCCAATCCGTTTCCGCCTCCACCGAAACCAGGGAAATCTCCAGCTTCTCCAACCAAGTCGGTTGGCGGCTGACCTAATTCTTGTAACGATTCCAAGAGGGAGTTCACCTTTTCTCTTTGTTCCTTATTATCGTCATTGTACCCCTCAGCCTCAAAATGGGCTACTATATCATTGGTGATCTCGTATTGCTTAGTGAAGTTTTCGTACTGGTCAGCAGGTAACTTATCTTTTTGCTCTTTCAAGTAATCAGGGAATTTCGTATTCAAGTCTTTAATTGGCTCGTATAATACTTCTTTGGACGATAATTGTTCCAACATATCAACCAATAATTTGGACATATCCAAGTCACCGCCATCGCCTCCAGGGATTCCACCAGCACCTCCTAATCCTGCTAATAATTGACTCAACATATCTTCTGGATTAGAACTGGACTGGTCATTTTTTATTTGTTCGTCAATGTTCTTTCCCGAATTCTTCAATCTTTCCATAGTATCTTTCATGATATTATCAAAGTTTTTAGGGTCTTTGGGAGCTTGTTCATTCTCTTCTTCAAAGTTTTTGACCAATTGTTCGAACTGATCTTTAGTATCTGGATCTTGAATATTCAAATCTTTAATCAAATCTTCCAATTTGTCTTTGAATTCATCATTCACAGGTTCCGCCTTAGCATCACCAGTGGTTTTTACGTCCTTTGAACCAGAGACATCGGGTCCGTGGATACCACCAGTAGTAGACCCTGATTCATCATTTTTCACACTCCCTGTTGGAAGACTAGCTCCTGGCGGCTTACTCAATACTTCTCCAGCAAAGTCATCTAATAAGTCATCCAATTCATCTAAGTTGTCTTCTTCTTGAGTATCTGCTACAGGTTTACCCTTTTCTTCCACTATCTCTTCCTTAGACATGATCTGATTAGTTCGTTAGCTTGTATTGTACGATGATTTTAGACCTCGCTTTAATTTGGGTGTGGGGTGCGACTCTCAGAGTTCTAGTGTGAATTTCTTAACTATGGAACCAGTGGGAGAAGAAGGTATCAGTGTATTGGTGGGGGGAAACGTGGAAATTGTGGAGTATATGGTGTTTAGGGAGTATTATTTGACTATATTATAGTTTGTGTTCAGTTTAGTTTGTCATATATGGATTTTTTAAAAAGATAATTGTTACTGACTAATTGCTGCAAAATTCACATTTTTCACATAAAATGCAAGGCTGAAGGGAGAGACTGAAATACAACAAAAAAATAAATACTTGACCTAATCAGAATCGGAAAATTTGATACAAAACCTACAATCTCTATTATGCCACCTGTAATTTTTTTGTGATTTTTACGCTTCTAAAACTCTAGTTAAACATGAATATTAATTTCAAGGCTTGACTTCCAATCTTATGGTTTGGACGCGAAAAATTCATCTAGCTGCCCGCGAAAGAAACGATGATAGAACCACCTGATACACAATTTGTTACACATTACTTCGTGCTAGTTTAGGCTTGAACAATACAATAAAGGTTGTCATTACATCATCATGTCGCTTGCGAAAATACGGTTACAAGAAGAAAGAAAACTCTGGAGAAAAGATCATCCGTTTGGGTTTTTTGCTAAGCCTGAAAAAGCAGATGATGGATCATTAGATTTGACAAGCTGGAAAGCAGGGATTCCTGGTAGAGAAAATACTCTTTGGGCCGATGGAACATACCCAGTCACAATCCAATTTCCAGACGAATATCCTTCCAAACCTCCAAAGGTCAAACTTCCGGCAGGCTTTTACCATCCGAATGTGTATCCTAGTGGTACTATTTGCTTATCGATATTAAATGAAGAACAAGATTGGAGACCGGCTATCACCTTGAAGCAAATAGTGATAGGAATCCAAGAGTTGTTGGATAATCCCAACCCTGACTCACCTGCACAAGAACCAGCATGGAAAGCATTTTCTAAAGATAAGGTGACGTATGAGAAGAAGGTGAAAGAACAGGCCAAAAAGTATGCCAATTATAGTGGATAGATCGATGTGTCATATAAGGTACCGAATAGTTTGTAAAATTAAGTATGGGGTGATAGAGCCTTGGGTATTATATATGTAGATAATTAGGAGGTGAATAGAGACCGGAGAATAATATATAAGATCGAAGAAGACCAAAGAAAGCGTATGGCTATAACATACCAAAGCATGAATAACTCATATGTTTAAAGAATGCCTGGAAAATCTAATCCATACGAAAGACTAGAGAAACTAGTGAGATAATACATATCTTGAGAATTTATAGAAAATAGACCATGGGGAATTAATGATAGACAATTGAACTATATGTGACCCCAAGACTCTGACATAAACAATGAAAGCAGCAACAGCATTCTAACTTATACTAGACCAGAATATGAACCGATAAAATCCAGAACATCTTGAAACAGCGCCACTAGTTCAGTCAGTTAAATATGTATATTTTGTGTAGTCTCTGATATATACAGGTTGATATCTGTCAATTTTTATCTATCAATTTTTTTGACAGGAACCACGAAAACAAACATCCTGAAACAAAAATTGCTATACAACAGAATGGACTACTTACTATATGGAATAGTGTCTTTCCCTCTTAACTGCTGCTAGCAAGCTGAAGAAATCCGCTTGGACCAAAGGCAGTATCCGTCTTAGAATTGGCGCGAAGGACAATAAGACATGGGGAGAGAGAAGTGATGGAAAACTTCTCAAATATATTACTTGAACTATCATCAAGATGTATGAAGAGTTATCTCAGGAAGAAGATGGAGCTAAGAACGATGGTGTATTGAGGCAGAACAATAAGGCAATGGCCAAGTTGCTTGGTGTCATTGGGTTAACGGTGTTTATTTCAAGCGTATTCGGAACCATGGTAGCTGAATTACTTTTGAGGAGGTAAGAGTGGTTTTCATTCCCATGCTATAATGACCTGGCTCGAGCAACCATTTTATGGGATGGAAGAATGTGTTGCAGTCGATCGAACTTTTGAGGAAGAGTATATGATACTGAGTTAAGAACTGATGGGGTCATAGTGGCATAGTGGCATAGTCATAAGAGTAAATGAAATAAGACAAATATTAGTCTTGCGACAACTATCAATACCCCTATTTATTAGATATGTATTAACTTTAGTCAATTTATGTATTAAACACACTAAACTTCAGTCTGGACCAACTAGAGAATTTTAAATACATGGCGAAGAAATCAATAGAGACTACAGTAGATTCAAATAAGAGATACCTATAATATGGATGACCACTAGTACAATTGTACCATATATACCACATTTGTAAACAGTTCAACCAATTAGAAGTAACAGTGGTACATTGTTCGTCAAACAGATAGCTATCAACTTGTTGTCAATTTACATAATGTGTCTTATTCTAGAGCGAACTTACACATTCCATGTTATTCTATGTTATATCTTTTTGAGTATCTTTAAACATCAACGTCAGCTGTATACGGTCAATACAATACCCCCAGTTCACTTTCTATTGCCTATTCTATAATCTTCTTGAACTGAAATTGCAACACAAAGAAATGTAACCACTAAACAGACAGACAGACTATTCTTTAGACACCGTGCATGGTAACGAACTGTATACGATAGATTTGAGGATGGCGCGAAGGACAATAAAGAAATGTATATATATCTGAAAAAAGGAGTGTCACCTATATTCCTTCGGAGTTATCATCACGATGCCTGAACAGTTATCTCGGGAGGAAGATGGTGCCAAAGACGATCAAATAGCTCGCCAGAATAACAAGGTAATCGCTCAGTTGCTTGGCTGGATTGGGTTAACGGTATTTTTTGCAAGCATATTTGGAACCATGATGACTCAATTAATTATGGGGAAAGAACTGTAGTTCGACAATTATCCCGGAATATATTGGTCCGTTACAATTGATACAAGACGTAACAATAAGCTTACGGATACGAATGGATATCGTGTTCCCAGTCATTCTGGGATAATACCAGTACCAGTTCGTAGATATATTAGTAGATATATTAGGATATATATTGACCTTTGCCTATTTATGAATGAATATACTAACTTGACCCTACAAATTCATTAGACATGAACCATCTTTGCTATAGATGATAGATGTCAACCATTACTCTGTTAACAAACCGCCTATTCTTGTCTTCTTCAATCTCGTATGCATCAACTCGAACCTGTACATTATTTCGTATATTTGATTGACAGCCCAGATTTGACAGACGTCATATTTGACATGGCATTTTTTGACATAACAAGTCGTTTGACACAAATCACCAGAACTAACATGGACTGAAGTGAACCATCCAACAGCCAATACTATTCAAGAATATACTCACAGTACAGATTCGACATAGTTAAGGAATCAATTGAATTTGAGTGTCTGATTCGTATCGGTTTTGACATGGCTATCTCCGTATGCGGTACATTTATGGTGCCCCTATTCCAACAATCACACATAATCATACCACTATTGGGAGAAGACAACACAATAGAATAGCCCAAGACACATGCTTTTGCTTAGAAGTGCCCAATAAGTTTTGGCCTCGGACTGTATATGATCAGTTAGGTTGTTGCAATTCCCCTTATGAGGTATACGCTCGTGTGAGCAGACGGCACTTTGAACAGATTCTATAGTAATACGAAAGACAATGGATAGGGAAGAAAAAGACTGGAAAGCCAATAAAGGGAAAAGCCTATAAATGGTGGCTTGAAATACCTAGAAAACCAAATTTGTAAACTGAAATCAAAATGAAAGATAATCACCTCAACAAGATGATGGCCAAGTTACTTGGTGCCATTGGGTTAACGTTGATTTTTTCAAGCTTATTTGGAACCATTGTAACTCAAGTAGTTGTCAATGCCGAGGAACTAGGTGTGACTCTGCAAGTAGACACGTTAGAACCAGGGCAATGTGCCCCATACTACATTGACCTGGATATGTTGCAACCATTTGACATAAGAGATAATACTACGTTTATGGACTATGATTGGGAAGAATGTGTTAGCGTCAATCTGACTTTCAGTGACCAGAACCTTGAAAAACGGTGGTGGTGGATCACTTTAGGGTTGGCATTATTCAAGACAGCCGATACTATATTACACTGGGAAAATATCTATGATGAATGTAGACATTTCAGTGGGCTGTGGAAAAATGGTCTTAACTGTATTTGGGATATTTTATCTACTTTGGCTGCCTACGCTGGCTGGGTCCACGAAGGCTTTCCCGGTATTGCAGAAGCTGCTGAATACATAGGCACGACTGGAAGAGTGATTGGTAACTGGTACCCGTATGGTAAAAGGGATGGTTACAAATATCAATTATTGGCTGTAGATGCAAATGATGCAACCAATCCAGTCCCAGACCATATTTCTGACATCTTACAAGGGTTAACTTCTGCTTTGACTGGCAATAGAGGTGAACTCATGGGTGTTGTTTACGCTGCTGGGAATATTACTGGAGAGGTGATGGTGGCTGCTAAAAATTCTCATCACCACAAGTTTAGCCATCATTCTGGAATGTTACTTACTTTAACAACCGATAATGTCACTTCTAAACACTTTATAGCTCCATCAGACGGAGCTACCTTCTACAATATGATGTCGACTATACCAACAGATTTGTCGAAGCGGGACGAGCCACGGTATCAAGATGAATATTTCGATACTTCTGGGTATGGGGTGACAAGTTATATTTGTCATAATGATTATGATGCTGGTCAATCGAATTTAGATGGAGATTATGTCACCTGGAGAGATGATCTTAAATGTCATGGTGATATCGGTGGACATTCAGGCGTCTATGTTCAAGGATACGATAATAACAATCAGGGCACCTTATTCTCATATTCTGCTGCTCCATATAGTCCTGGCCATAAAGGTATCCTCGAGCGTATGACCCAATGTCCGGGAGGTATCGGCCACCAATGTGGTAGAACTAACTGAATAGAACTAATTGATATAGATTATATAATCTTGCAGACGAGTCCTATTAATATACTCCAATATATGATACAACTATCCTCAGATATTCTACACTAATTTATACTGGATTACTGTTATTTATTTCTTATATATTATATGCTTCAAACAATGTAATCTTCACACCAATGTCCTGATAGTTACAACCTATAACTTACTCTATAATACAAGCTTTTCTATCATAGATTAACCTAGAGCACACTGACATGGATATTTCTTCTCTAAAACATCACTTGAAAACACTCCCAGCATATTCATAACTGCTGATATATAAAAAGCTTGCTTAAGCAGCAATAGTAACTTCAACATCCACACCTGGTTCGATGGTGATTTGAGTAATTCTCTTGACAATAGAAGCTGGGGCTTGTAAGTCAATGACACGTTTGTGGATTCTCATTTCAAAGGTGTCCCAGGTCTTAGAACCTTCACCATTTGGAGATTTTCTGGTGGTGATTTTCAAAACCTTGGTTGGCATTCTAACTGGTCCTTTTTTGACAATTTGAGATTGGTCAGCATTTCTGATGATGTTGGCAGAAACCTTTTCTAATTGTTTGACTTTGGTGGAAGTCAAGGTGATTCTGATCTTGTGGATCTCTTGTTCTTGTTCTTGAACTTTTTCTTTGTTGATTGGGGCAGACATCTTTAGTTGGATAGTTAGTGAAAAATTTTATTTGAAAAATTTCGATTGAGGTTTTCTGGTGAGAAGATGGTCGTGCGCGCGCGTCTTTTCACTGGCCATCGCTTGTTCAGCAGTCACTAGGTGAACAGTAGGAAATAGGTACATTAGCTACAACTATGATCCAACAATTTCATGAAATAAACTGGATATACATCATCTGAACAAGTATACAAATACATAGAGCCAAAAAAATTACAAAAAAAGACAAAAAAACACAATAATAATTCTATAATAGTTTTATAATAGTTCTATAATAGTTCTATAGTTGTTAGTATAAGTAAGTATTATAAGGTGACATCAGGTAGAATTTTTAAGTTTCTCCATGGTTTATATGGATGTCAGAGAGATTCCCAATTCAAAGTTCATCATGTGTCACTAAAAATTACATACGTTTTAGAAAGATGTATAGATAGAAGTTGGATAGTTGAGTGGAAGTAACTTTAGTGAGAAGAGGCCGGGTAACGTCAATTGGAATATGGAGTTGTAGAATTGTATTAGTTAAGAAGAGAGTATGTTAGCTTAAGTTTTTGTAGTGATTTGGATAAGGAAGAAATAATGTTATATAGGAGGATTATAGAGATATTATAGTTTATGGGCTTTTCTTGAACTTATTGGCTTGTACTGAGCTTATTATGAGCTTGTGCTTAGCTCGTTCTAAGTTTATACTAATTTCGTGTCAGCTCGCACTAACTCGTTCTGATCCGTTCATTGCACGAGATTGCACAACATCTACTTCATGTTATACAAGCACTTATTCTCTATTTACACTCGTATATATTCCTTGTATATATCCTTCCATAATCGTGACAAGTCCGATCCTATTTACATGCTACTTCGTCATCTTCTCCTTCTCTAATCCCCTCATACATCTCCATAATGTCTGCTGCTCCTTCTCATTACTATACCCACTTGTTGCCCACCGTACCTTCCCATCTTCATCTATCAAGTATACATATCCAGAACAACTATTATCACATAATAATTCTTGTTTAATATCAAATGATATTACCAGATCTGGTAGAATGAAATACTTGTTCTTTCTTTCATCTGGCAATTTACTCCTTATGGATCCACTAACAAGCTTCACCATACTCCTTTTAAGGAACCCACCAGGAATATTCAAATCAATAATTTGTCCGTGGGGATATTTCTCCGTAAATTTATCATAATCCGTAGTGAGATAATTCATATTGTTAACCTTGAAATAGGTTTCACTACAAGCATCCCCGGAAACGGCCGAAAAAACTCGAACCAAACTAATTTTGTTTTTGAACATTTCATGGAGCTGTTTCTGACTGCCATCGATGGTTTGCCCGTACAAGTTAGGGAAATATAATGCTTTATCACTTTTGAAATACGATGCTGGTGGAGTAAAGATCTTCCCATTTGTGTTGGTAAAAGACTTGGATTCGTAGAAGGGTGAATGCTTTATATCATGATCCAATTGTCGTTGCCTCATTTCTTTGGCTTCTCCACCAAAAACTTCATTCCGAAGAGACCACTTTGCACTGTGGTTTGGGTTTAATAGTATAGGACTCTTGAGCCCAAACGGTTTTGTGATGGTATGTGACTTGGTTAAAGGCGGTTTACTTGATTCAGACAAGGTTTTCAAGAACCTAGGGGTTTTGGTGGAACTAAATCGGACGAATTGCATTGCAAAGATAATCACTTATTGATTGCAACTTCACCATAGTTAACACTCATAGATATTTTTCAGTATGAAAATTACCCGGACGCGCGCTTTGCCCAAGCAAGCGGGTACTGAAGTTGAACAAGTTATATATGGGAAAGGTGATTTCAACTAATAAATATAGGTTAAAAGTACGATATACCCTGAAACAAACGGCGTATTAACGATAATAATAACATAAACAGTCAGAATGTCGCTTCAGTTGCGAGATGGGCTCGCCAACAGACCGTTGGATCATGTGCTAGAAGACTTATTAGTACGATTTTTAGTGAATGCTCCTAATGAAGATTTATCGTCCGTGGAACGGGTTTTGTTTCAAGTAGAAGAAGCTCAATGGTTTTATACCGATTTTCTCCGGCCACAGTACCCCGGGTTGCCGGATTTCAAGATGAAAGGCTTTTCGGCCAAGATATTGGAAAAGTGTCCATTGATATGGAAATGGGGAGATGCTGCCGAAGCTTTATCGAAATTCGGAAGATATAAGTCTACTATTCCAGTTAGAGGGATAGCGTTATTCAATAGTGATTTATCAAAGGTTTTATTGGTCAAAGGCTACGATTCCAAGACTTGGTCGTTTCCTCGAGGGAAGATTTCTAAAGGAGAATCTGATTTGGAATGTGCTATAAGAGAGGTGGAAGAAGAGACTTCTTTCAATTCCAGAGATTTGATTGATGAAAATGACGTGGTGGAAAGAACTATCCAGGGGAAGAACTATAAGATATACCTTGTGAAAGATGTTCCAGAAGATTTTGACTTTAAACCTCATGCTCGAAATGAGATTGCTAGTATTGAATGGTTTGATATTAAAGCGCTACAGAAAAAGATCAAGTACAACCCAAACCATTTTTTCATAGTTCCTGCTATTTTGAAGCCAATTATGAGATGGATTGGTAATAATAAAGGCACTATTAATGAGACAGAATTGATGTTGCAAGCTGAATTGAAATTGAAGGATTATTTAGGAATTGGCAAACAGCCAGAACCTTCTATGACTACTGAACCTGCGGCAGCAGGAAACAACTTCTTAACCAATGATAGTGATGCTGGTAGAGAATTATTGGATATTTTGCAAGGAGTTAAACCTACGACAGAGCTTTCTGAAGAACTTCTGAATGATGAATCAGAGACCCCGTCTACTCCTGTCGAAACGACAATTAGTATTCCTCAGTCCATGGCCACTCCTTATGAACATTTAATGACAAACAGTATTCCTGATCTGGTTCAAAATGAAAATCCTATCTTTAAAACCTTGCCGCTTTTCCAAGGAAACCAAGGCAATTTTGCTCATCAGACTATTACCAATTCAGAAGGGTCCATCAACACACCTAACCCCGATTCACTTGAGAAACCACCCAGCTCTTTTATCAACTCTAAGGAGTTATTGTCCATCTTGAGTAATAAGGGCCAGAGACCCAAGGATTCCCCTTCTGAAGAGTCTAGAAGATCGGAACATTTTGTGAAAAATAAGGCTAAGGCTCAAGAGCTTTTGAATTTGTTTAAGAAGGAGAATTCGGCAGATGTTGATCCATCTACTGACAGTGAAGTAAATAGCATGGCCTCCAATGCTTTAGAAAAGTCCATCCAAGAGGAGTCTACTGACGACTTTCAACCGAAAAAAGTTACTATATTGAAGAAACCCGATCATTCCCAGAATTCGAATGGTTTATTGGATCTTTTGAAAGGTAAGCTGGTACAGAAAGAGCCAGTGACGCAAAAGTCACCTCTGTCTCCTGCCAATGATCTTTTGGGGTTATTGAAGAAACCATCTCAGCCCAAAACTCCAGAAGTATCACAACCAGCACCCTCCAACATCGAGCAAGGCAATGAACTTTTGGGAATGTTGAAAAAACCAGTAGTGGAAGAAAGTAATAACCAAGAGAACTTTGAAGATTTCGAAGATTTCGAGGACTTTGATGCTCTTAATGACGAAATCCAAGCCACCACTCATGACTTATCAGGAACAGACTATCAACAATACCAACAAACAGCAAATGATGCCAACAAACAAGAAAACGAGTATGGTATTGTCTCTACACCTATCAATTCTAATGGGCCCTCCAAAGGAAATTTCCGGATTCTCAAACCGGGAGAATCTTTGGAAGACATTTCACAAGAATCAAAACCAGAGACTCCCAAACTTCATCAAGGCAATGATCTTTTGCTGTTGTTACATAGGGAACCAAACCCAAACAGTCCCAACTTTAATTCACCTAACAACTCCTTGAGTGCTATTTATGGACTGGCGACCGATAGTACTCCTTCACCTCCTATTGGTACCAACAGAAACGAATCCAATGCCTCCACAAGTCTTCTAGGTCTTTTGAATAGGAAGCCATCCTCTCCAGCACCACCCCAGGACCAAAAAGCAAGTCCAGGACCTAATAACAGCTCCAAATCAGCTGCCAACGACTTACTAGGGTTGTTGAGGAAACCAAATAATTAAATTTGCATGGTTTATGTCATAAAATACACGCATAGATTTATTTTCATTCTAAATTTTTTTCTATAAATTCTTTCATTGTCTATAAATCCTTATGAAGCTTCTAAAAGTAGTCGTCGACATTGACATTCTTTCTCTTGGGCTTGAGTCTGGGCCTGACCGTCTTTCTTTTGGTCCCAACACTGGTGAAGATACTATCTGACGCCTTCGGTTGTGGTGTCGTAGTAACATTAGGCTTCACATCCAAGTTAACATCTATTAAAAGACAAGTTTCAGTTGAAGAGAATCTGTTTCTGGAATTTAATCGACATTTCAGCACGTAATCCAACATATAATAGTCCGAGTCAAATCCGTACAGTTGCTCTAGAAACATTATATCTAGTAAAACATACTCATCTACCAGAATACATGACTTGGGCACCCGATGCTTCAACTGGTGTAATAAATAATGATATTGAAATGCAAGAGGAAACTTCATCAATAGTTTCGCATGGTCCCATTCATGATTATAGCTTACCCATTTAGTTCCAGGTATTTGCAGACCAGATCTCTCACTAGTAGTGGTAGTCAACTTCTCCTGGAAGCTGACAGGGAAAATGTCGTCACAAATAATTAACGAGAGAGAAGAAACAGGCGAATCTGCTAGCAGAAACAAAGACTCAATTGCCGGTTTAGACAATTTCTTGCAGTTACTGATTCTCAATACTCTTAGATTAGGAAGCATTTCAGACTTGATTGCCGTCACCAAATAATGGAGGATACTATCATCTACCATATTACTATTGGACACATCTAGACCAGCTAGACTTCTAACCTTAAATAGCAACAAGAGATGTTCTCTCTGTAACAAATCAGGGGTCTGAGAGAAGTCTAAGAAGGTCATATTTTGCAACCTTAACCCATTCAAATAAGATGTCAAATAGTCGATATTGACGTTGGAAAAGATATTTTCTATTCTGTGGTTTCGGATGTTGGGAATTAAACAATTAGACAAATAATCTTGTCGTATCTCAATTGAAGGATCATTAGCTTTGACCTTGGGACCATGACACCGAAACAGGTCAATTCCAAACATGGTGGTGGCAAACGTCACAAAAGCACTCATACTATCATTATTTGACACCAAGATATGATTCCAGATCATTCTTTTACAGGGAACAGACAATGTTTCCAACATAGCTCCATTCAAATCAGCGCTATTCTCTGCCACTATACGTGAACAAAGAAGTTTCAAACTAGGCAACCTTCCAGATTTTCCTTGAGGCTTATTGGGAGATTGTCCATACAATGGATTAAGTTCGCTCCAGGCATAGTAATTCACCGAAGAAGTGTCTAAAAAAGATGAATCTCCATGAGCACCAACTGTCTTGAAACTTTCTGGTCTTAATTCGCTCGCTTTATCAGAGCTTGTACTAGCACCATATCCGGATGACTTTCTGCCAAAAGCCAATCTTTTTCTTCCGTAACCACTTCTAGACCCTCCAGATTTACGTCCATTCCTCCCGTACCACCTCTTTCCTCGTTTCCAGCTGTAGGCGTTGGCGTATGCTGCCATACTAGACGTGTTGGTTCAGATGCTCATCGGCCGCGCTTCTGTGATTTCTAGCTCATCGAGGAAGCTGAAGAAGAAATTTTAAGATAGTGAAGAAGAGCCAGAGTATAGTAGAACCAGAGAAATATGAAGTTAGACACATCCCATATGAGATACCTTACGGCAGACGATTTCCGAGTTCTCCAAGCAGTTGAACTTGGGTCGAGAAATCACGAGTTGGTTCCGTCTCAAATGATTCATTCTATTGGAGGATTGAAGAATCCTGCTGCTACAAGAAGATGTATTGCTGATTTGGCCAAGTTGAAGCTTGCGGCACGGTTAAGAAACGTAAATTACGACGGGTTCCGTATAACTTATAACGGGTACGATTACTTGGCGTTGAAAGCTATGTTGAATCGTGAAACTATCTACTCTTTAGGATCAACTATTGGTGTAGGAAAAGAATCTGATATTTATTCTGTGAGTGATACCAAGGGTCAGCAACGTGTGTTGAAGATTCACAGATTAGGAAGAACTTCGTTTAGAACTGTCAAGAATAACAGAGATTACTTAAGGAAGAGACAAACATCTAATTGGATGTACCTTTCTAGGTTGGCTGCGAATAAAGAATATGAATTTATGAAGGTATTATATGACAACGGGTTTATTATACCCGAACCGTTTGATTGTTCCAGACATTGTGTTTTAATGGAATGGATTGATGGAACCACTATGAAAAACTTGAGACAACATCCTAACCCTAAGAAATTGTATTCTGACTTGATGAATTTCATTGTCAAACTTGCCAACCATGGATTGATACATTGTGATTTCAACGAGTTTAATATTATTATCCGAAACGAAGAGGATGCTAAGAAACATAAATTTGATTTTGTTGTCATCGACTTCCCTCAATGTGTATCTACGGAACATGCTGATGCCGAAGCGTACTTCAAAAGAGATGTAGAGGGAATTCGGACTTTTTTCGAGAGGAAATTCAAATATACTCCTGCTGATGACGAAATAATGCTTGATACCGACGGGTACGGAGATGGCTACAGATATGCCTACCCAAAGTTCAAACGGGATGTGAAGAGAGTCAAAGACTTGGACATTGAAGTCCAGGCGTCTGGTTACAGCAAAAAGGATAAGAAGAAAGAAAGTAGAGACTTGGAGGAAGCTGTGCAAGGTATGAGGGAATACGAAGAGAACGAAGAAGGTCAAGAGGATTATGAAGATGAAGACGAAGACGAAGAAGAAGAAGACGAAGAAGAAGAAGAAGAAGAGTCTGACTACGATTATGACGAAGACTTGGACCAAGATGAAGACACTAGAGCCTTAGAAGCTCAAACAGAAGAAGAAAATGAAAAAATCATAGATGCTTTATCACACGGAACTAAAAACTTGAAGATGGATAAACTAGGCAACTATATAATCGACGAATAAGTATTGATAGATAGATATATGTATATATTATTTTAGAAAAATTTATATAAACAAAAAATTATTTCTTCCTTCTTTTAGTACAAGTTTACCAATTAAAACCAATGATTATGCTTAACGAGTAGCCATACCTTTGGTGACAGCTCTCTTCAAGGATAATTCAGCCTTTCTGTAGTCATCAGCAGAAGAGTCTTCGACTTCTAAAGCAGCCAAAGCTTCAGACAAAGCAGTTTCAATCTTGTCTTTAGCGGATTTCTTCATCTTAGCAGATAACACTGGGTCAGTGACAGTAGATTCAACAGAGGCAACGTAAGCTTCTAATTTTTGTTTTTGTTCGTGTCTCTTGGCGAAAGCATCATCAGAAGATTTGAATTTTTCAGCATCTTCAATCATTTTTTCGATTTCATCAGAAGATAATCTACCAATGGAGTTGGAGATGGTGATGTTAGCAGATCTACCGGTGGATTTTTCAACAGCAGTAACCTTCAAGATACCGTTAGCATCAACTTCGAAGATAGCTTCTAAAACTGGTTCACCAGCTTGCATTGGTGGGATGTTCTTCAAGTCGAATTCCCCTAACAAAGTGTTTTCGGTACAGTTGACTCTTTCCCCTTGGTAAACTGGGAATTGGACGGTGGTTTGGTGGTCAGCAACAGTGGTGAAAGTTCTTCTTTTGATGGTTGGAACAGTGGTGTTTCTTGGAACAACTGGAGCAAAGACATTACCTTGCATAGCAACCCCTAAGGATAATGGGATAACATCTAACAATAATAAGTCTTTGGTTTCTTCAGAAGTGGATTGACCAGTCAAGATAGCCCCTTGAACAGCAGCACCGTAAGCAACAGCTTCATCTGGGTTAATAGATTTTTCTAATTGCTTACCGTCGAAAAAGTCAGACAATAATTTTTGGACTTTTGGAATTCTGGTAGAACCACCAACTAACACAACTTCGTCAACAGCGGATTTGTTAACTTGAGCGTCTTTCAAGACTTGTTCAACTGGGTCCAAAGTAGATTTGAACAAAGCAGAGTTGATATCTTCGAATCTAGCTCTGGTGATGTTAGAAGAGAAGTCTTGACCATCGAATAAAGAGTCAACTTCAACGGTGGTTTGAGTAACAGAAGATAAAGTTCTCTTGGCTCTTTCACAAGCAGTTCTTAATCTTCTCAAAGCTCTAGAGTCACCAGAGATGTCCAAACCGGTTTTCTTTTGAAATTCTTTTTTGAAGTGTTCCAACAAGTTGGTATCGAAATCTTGTCCCCCTAAGTGAGTGTCACCAGCAGTGGATTTAACAGTGAAAACACCCCCGGTAATGTTCAACAAAGAGACATCGAAAGTACCACCACCTAAATCGAAAATTAAAACGTGTTTTTCTTTTTCAGATTTACCAGCTCCTAAACCGTAAGCAATAGCAGCGGCAGTTGGTTCGTTGATAATTCTTAAAACGTTCAAACCAGCAATGGCACCGGCATCTTTGGTGGCTTGTCTTTGAGCATCATTGAAATAAGCTGGAACGGTAACAACAGCTTTTTCAACTTTTTTACCGATTTTAGCTTCAGCAATTTCTTTCATTTTGGTCAAGACCATAGAAGAGATTTCTTGAGGAGTGAAGGTTTTCTTTTCCCCTAAGTATTGAACTTCAATAGTTGGGTTACCATTGTCGTTGTTAACTTGGAAAGGCCAGGATTTGATATCTTTTTGAACAGATTCATCATCGAAAGCTCTACCAATTAAACGTTTAGCATCGAAAACAGTGTTCTTTGGGTTCAAAGCAGCTTGATTCTTAGCAGCATCCCCAATCAATCTTTCTTCATCGTTGAAAGCAACGAAGGATGGAGTAACTCTGTTACCTTGTTCGTTGGCAATGATTTCTACAGCAGAATCATAAGTAGCAACACAAGAGTAGGTGGTACCCAAATCAATACCAATAGCACCTTGGAAAACACCGT
Source organism: Yamadazyma atmosphaerica (assembly GCA_030574775.1). NCBI lineage: Eukaryota > Fungi > Ascomycota > Pichiomycetes > Serinales > Debaryomycetaceae > Yamadazyma > Yamadazyma atmosphaerica. Next base: position 29,528 of record JAJMFQ010000050.1, read on the forward strand.
CAGCCATTTTTTTCTTTTATATAATTTTTGTTAATTAAAAAAAAAAATTTATCAAGAGAAAAAAATTTTGAAAAATTTAGTAGTGGACCTTCTGAAAAATTTTTCACACTCCTAACGTCTCTTCTCTTTGTATTGATGCCCTTCTGGGGATGGATTACCCGGACTAACATTTCTTTTGTGCTGCAAATACCTATGAGCTGTAATAGGTAATGGTGTAGGATTGTAGAAGAGCACTACAAGTACTTGGACTTGTTCTCTCTGTAGATGGCCAAATTAGCATGTATCATCTTCTCAGCGTTTTGCACTTTATCAGCAGATCCAAATAGCTTGACTGATTGATGTATTTTCTTATTAGCCCAAAGGTACGCTTCTTTTATTGGCACTGGGGAAATGGTAATTTTACAGCCAGTTTGATTTCTTATGGAATTTATTCTCTCTCCGTTTTTTCCTATTAGGAACCCCACTTCTGCTTTTGTTAGTTGCAACAGTATATCAATGCTTCTGCTAGCTTCCAAGCACCCGATATCGTTAGAAGATACATAGGAATTACTGCTTTTAGATGCATTATTGGTGGATGCATTACTAGAAGCATTGGTACCTCTTGATACCTCGTTAATAGATCTCAATATGTGCCGCTGATTAATAGGCCCTTCTGCCGTTAAACTATCATTATATACACTAATTAAAACATTGATAAGAGGATTCAAATTCTCTTGGTAGATATTGATATTCACCAAGTATCCCATATAACCTGTAGGAACTAAAGTGATATCCAGCACTTCCAATACACCTAAATCACATAATTGATTGTATTTGTTTCTACTAAGTTCAATGGTAATATAGTTCAATGTTTCAAGCTGACACAATAATATAATCGATGCCACCTCGTTTAATTCCCATTTTGTTCCTGTCATGACAATTTTCCAGTTTGCAAAAGATTTTTTGTAGCAGAACAACTGAAAAGCCTGATCTGATGTGTTTAAATCATTCACATTATCCAATTGAATGGATTTAAAAGCATCGATTTTTAACATGGCAGTAAGAAACGTATAACTAGGAACTATAAAGGTTAATGAGTACACGGGAAGCAGGGCTCTCTGCAACCAGTACTCATGAGTGTAGTTATCAGCAAATTCAACCTTTGCTGCTTCAACAACTCTGAAAAAATGAACAATATACAGATTATTTACCGCCAGTTGCAATTGATTATTAGCCGCTGACAGGTCAGGAATCGACCGAGGAATCTCCTGGAAAGACATACAAAGAGAACTACAAAGTTATACAGATACTCTATACGAGGGAAGAAGGGAATCTTTTTAAATAACTTGAAGAATAAGAATAAGAACGTGGTGAATGATGAATATCAAAGATGTATCAGTTGCAAAATTTGTGCGATTGATAAAGAGCAGAATGTGTAGAATATTTATAGAGCATATAGAACATATAGAACATCTGGAACATATATAACATATAGAATATAAAGAACATATAGAACATATAGAACATATGGAACATGAAATCCTTGTATTATCTGTATAAATTATTCATTCATATCCGTGCACTTTCCTGAAATAATCATACAAAAATATATACTGGTACACGGTCTGAATCATCATGAGTCTATGATACCGTAAAGCTTTAAACACTTCAAAGATCGGATCTTCCTGGGTCAAATTAGTTAATAGTTGTGGATGTGTTTCCAAATAATCCAATGCTATGAAAGTTCCAGTTCTTCCTACCCCAGCTGAACAATGAACTATTGGAACACTAACATTATATTCACGCTTGTAGGAGTTAATATCATCCAGGAACTTGCCTAATGACTCCCCACTCAATGGCACCTTAGAATCAGCCCAATTCTTGAAATGAAAGTGAAACACTTTTTTGGTGATATCTCCTGCAGTTAATGATAATTGAGTTAACACATAATCTTGCAAGTCCGCTTTTGTTTCATATTTTATAGACAAAGACTCCAAATCAATACCATCTTTATTTATACTGGAAGTCATAGAAAAACTAGATTCCTTTTCATCGGGCCAGTATTTACAGCATTTGACCATTTCGTTCTCTATCAACGGAGTTATCATTACTATAATGATATTATCCTCTTTTCTTTTAGCAGCTTCTGCGAAAGCCATGGCCCAAAAATGGTGTATGGTTTGCTCTTTAGGGCCCTGGCAAGCGATATATTTCAGGTCTTGGGCCAAATCCACATAATTAGCGTTGATATAATCATTGCCATTGGCCGTGACCGGTAACTTCACTCGGGTGTGTTCCCATGGCACAACATTAGAATATCGGTTCCTACTGGAGTTCCTTAGCCTATAGCCTTCTTTAATGGCCCAGAACGATTGAACAGCCAGATTCTCCGGTGGGTTGATCCGTTCATATTCTATCTGGCTGACTTTGAGGAACTTGTCCCTTATAGTAGCTTTGGTGGCTTCTGCCCAAGCTGGTTTCGTCATTATGGAGAGGAGTTACGGAGTGAGAATTTGATCTGACAGAAAACGATGAGATAAGCATTAACTTTTGTTTAGTATGTGATTTGTTTGTTCATTTTTATTTATGTTCTACTTAGGTTATATCTATCTTAATCTAAATCATCACATCTCCTTCAATACCCCAGCCTCTAATCTTTGATTAATCAATTCATCAGTGTCGGTCAATACTCCAGCTTTCTTCAACACTTCAGCAGTATTGGCAACAACCTTCTCCCAATCAAGAGGTTCTTGTCCTACTTGCTGGTTGAATTCAACAGTCTTAATCCACTCATTAGCATCTTCTTTACTATAATCTAAGTTACTGGCAATATGTGTAGTGGCTTCATCTTGATTTTCCCAGAAGTATTTAATTCCTTTCCGGACTCCAGCTAAGAATTGATCCACTTGAGGTTTGTTGGCGGCTAAAACTTGACTGTTACAATTGATAACCCATGAAGGCCATGGAGTATATATCTCTCCTATCTTTTTTATTTCATGGTTATCGTAGTATTTTTTGGAAGTGAAGTGTTCCCACATAAATGCATCACTGCTGAATAATCTATCTTGAGAATAGAATACTTGATTCACAGAATCTCTCAAGTTCTTGAAGTTCGAAAAAACCCGGAAATCAGAAAAGAATGGTTCAGTGAACTTCTGCTGTAATCCCAATACAAAGCTCATGATGTAAGAACCGGAACCGATTCTACTAACTCCGATGGTCTTGGACTGGAGGTCAGCTAAACTGGTGATATCAGACCGATTGAATCCGGTGCTAACAGCCCAACATAACGGCGACTTGACGTAACTTGCAACAAGCTTATAGGCTTCATTTCCTTTAGCAATGTCACTAATGAAAGCTTCAGTCAATCCAATAGCAATATCTACTTCATTGGATGATAATAATTTGATAAGACGGCCACTTCCTTCTATTACAGGAACAAACTCAACAGATAAGTCTCCATAGAAACCTTGTTGTTGAGCAAGGAAAAGTGGGGTAGAGAAATGTTCTGGAATATAGGCGACTTTCAAAGACATGATGAGTGGATGAATTGATTTTATTACTTTTATTGAATTGATAATAAATCTTTTGAATCTATTGAATCCAAGTTGGTTTGATGATAATTTTCGCGACATTGTCTACATCATGGCTTGATATACATTTGCGACATATCATCTCTAATATATCACCTAATAATATCACTTAAAACATCATCTCTAATATATCATCCAATTGATCATGTAACACATTCTCGACATCATATAGTCTCGATATAACCATACACACTCGATAATCTATATCCTATTAACTGCCAATCTACAAAACCCCAGAATATCTAATATGCAACGTTGCACCTCAACAACATGAACTGGATTGTTGCTGAGAAGTAGGATTGGTCGATAAGTCAATTCTTCCTCCTTCATTACCAGGGGATTGCGTTTGTGATTGGCCCATATTGGCGTCAGGGATCTTGGATCCAATGCCAACAAAGACATCATTAACATTATGGGAAGTTTTAGCACTGGTTTCAAAAAATAATAATCCTTCTTCTTCGGCCAACTTTTGACCTTCTTCAACTGAAACTTTTCTCAACGAATCTTCTCCTTCTTCTTCTACCAAATCATATTTGTTCCCCACCAATGCAATTGTTATATCTTTAGAAGCTTGTTCATGTAATTCTTTAACCCAATGTCTGGCCTTTAAAAAGGAAGCGGGTTTGGTGATATCATAAACCACTAAAGCGGCCTGAGCATTTCTATAATACATAGGAGCCAAAGAAGCAAATCTTTCTTGCCCGGCAGTATCCCATATTTCATATTTGATAGTCTTATCGCCAATAGTGCATTTTTGAGTCAAGAAAGCAGCACCGATTGTGGGTTCTTTATTCTCTTGAAAGTCATTACTGACAAATCTTAAGACTAGGGACGACTTTCCCACGGCTGCTTCCCCTAACAAAACCAACTTAACCGCTTTAGCAGGATTAGGGAAGCTCATATTTGATATTAGTTATTAGATGGATCTCGGCAAAAAAAAAAACGGAAAATGTCAGCAAAACCAGGTATATGTGAATAACAACGGAGTTCGAACCTGATAAACGCTTAAAAACCACAATGAAGTCCGGAATAGTGTGGAATAGATGTGGGATTAGGAGTCAACTATTAGATACGCTGTGAATTTAGACGGGAGGTTCAGGAGAAATGACATCGCAAACGGTAGAGACACGATGATCTAACCACCGATAAGAGTTGTAAGAAGAGAAGATATTATGACTGGATGGAGAGTATGAATGGATATGACGGATATGAATGGATATGAATGGATATAGAGAATGATATAGAGCGTGATAAATGGATATAAACTACGTTTAGTGTATATAAAGTATATAAAATAGAATTCGATCTAGTTGGATTAAATGGTTTATATACTTGTTAAGCTAATCCCTTTTTACAGACCCAGAATTCACAATTATACACAAAGTTCGATAATAACTTCGGATCAGAACTGTAGACTGTTGATATTCCCAGAATCCTCTCAAGAAACAGAAACCCATACGTCTTTATCAACTCTATTAAATCATGTCGAGAAAGTTCAAGACCTTTATTAGTCAGAGGGATTTGAGAATCATCAGAACTAATATGAATCACTTGAAAATCAGACTCATAATGCCACAACAACGGCCCTAAGTTGTACCATAGGCCTGCTGGGTTCGTACAATGATCAATAGTCTTGATATACTCTATAATATTTGCAGCAGTATCGATGAAGAAACAGGTAATGAGGATATCGAATTTGGCTCTATTTACAATTCGAAACTCATTGGTTGACATTTTGTTAGACACCAAGGTATCAGGACCATATAAATCGGTAAAGGATCCAGCTGACATTGACATCAAGTCCATAAATGGAATATTAGGGTATTTAGCAGCAACTTCACTTAATTGGTTTATAGTATTAGGTATCACCACTGGACGAAGCTGAAGGTCACGGGAGTCCACATTACTTAGTTTATGTATAAATGGAAAGATTTCATAACTATTTTGACAATGGTTCAAAATAAAATTCGACATTATAAGCATATGATAACTGAACTCATTTCCTTGGACTTTATAGCCATTGAGAACTAATTCAAATATAATTCTTCCAAGTCCACATCCCGGTACCAAAATCTCGACATTTTGACGGGAATCGATATCTGGAAACCTTTGATTCAACAGGGATACAATCATATCAACACTTTGTTGTCGTTCATTGGATCCTTCATCACTCCATTCTCTCATAAGTTGAAGCAAAATCGACCTCACGCGATCAAAATCTTCATTACTAGCATCATACCATAGCAGGGGTTCCGGTTCGATTCCGAAGCTCTGGCAGATTGTCAAGGCTATCATCTGGGTGAACTGTTTGTTTTTTTCAATCCGGGTTTTCAACTCCTCCGTATGGCGCTGGTACCAGGGCAAAAGCTGCTGCTCATCTGGTGCTAAAGCGTTGTATTTGATGTTACGGGGTTTGATCAATTGATCATATTCCCATTTGTAGAAGTTGTAGTAGGCCAGAAACACCGCCGTAAGGGCCCGATACTCTTCGATATCGTCCATTACAGTTGCCAACTTGCAACTATCAAATAGTTCAGGTACAATTCAATACCGAAGCGATATCGTGCGGTTATCGGTGACGTAAGTGCTAGTACTGAAGACGGATTTATGAATTATAAGACGGCGGACGTATAAGACGGATATATAGAAGGAGTGAAGGATGAAGAAGGAGTGAAGGGTGACGAACGACAAAGAAAGATGGAAACACGAAGAACAATAGGAACACGAGGAAAGATTTATAAAGATATATATAAAGAAAATAAATAGTAATTACATAGCAACATAAGACAGAATCCATTTTGTCTAATTGACTTTATCACCAGCCAAGAATCCCAGTTCATTCAAGGTAAGAAAGTCCACTTGCTGAGAACCATTCTCGTCAGACTCCATATCCTCGATGTGAGGAAAGTTGTAAGGATTGATGAAAGTGGTGGAGAAGTTCTTGATGTTTGTTTCTTTAATATCCAAAGATTCGAAGAAGATTCTCCGCAACCGAGGAATGTTGATGATGAAATCTTTCCTGTCTTCAATAGGAAAAAGATTCTTTGTGGAGCTCTGATACACAATAGTTTTGTATAAGAATTGCAACCGCTTCTGGAAGTAGTTTAAGCATCGAATAAGATAAGCTGCCAATTCCTTTAATTGGGTTTTGAAAGGTTGAACGAGTTTCATGGACTCAAAGTCTGGAGAATCGAAGATTTCATTATCGTTGATGAAGTTAAACACATCCAACATCAACGGCGAGTCGAAATCTCTTAAGAAATAAAACTTCACTTGGGGGAAGACGGCAAACAAGCCCTTCTTCATTAATTTGTAGAATAAATACGTCATTTTTTCAATCAAGTGGGAATCCTTGTTGACCACTAGTAATCGAGATGGGTAAAACCGGACCCATTTACTGGTCATTTTGAATAAAATCTCTTGCTGGATCTGATTATTGGACAAATTGGAGTTCAACATTGGCTCATAAGTTCTTATTGTTGTTTCGGTGAAATCATGTAAAGTATCATATTGCTTCTTCATTAATTCCATTAATTGATCATTAGAAGGAATTTGTTTAAGAATACGGCCGAATTGGTGTAACTTGGTTTGGAATTCGTATAAGAAACTGGGGTCGTAGCCCGGGAAATATATGGACTTTTCAATATTATGCATTAATTTCAAATGGACTGGGATCAATATTGGAGGAGTGATTCCTTTCTTTATAGACACAGCAATATTATACTTCAATACCGAGAACAAGCCATTGGTGAAGCAGGTGATGGAATTCAACGTGACTTCAGGGTCATAGATTGACATCAAACTCAAAATGTAACTAACAGAAGAACATAATTCCGGATTGAAGTTATGGTTAAGATAATTTCTTAAACCTTTGATGACTTTGGCATAATACTTAATAGAAATCATAATCAAGATGTTTTTCAAATTGGTAAGATTGATAAACGAGTTGGTTTTGGATTCCGTCATGTTGAAATTGTTGAAGTTATTGGAAATAAGAAAGTTAGTAGTCAAGTTAATCAAGCAACTGAACATTAGGTCCGATTCATAGCTTTTATATAAAAAGGAATTCAACCAAAGAGTATACAATTCTTTGATTTGGACCAAATTGGCTTGACCAGCGTTAATTAAAGGTCCTAATTTGATAACCACATCGATCAATAAAGCCCGGTAATTGTGTTCCACCTTGACTAGTTTCTTGAACTTATAATTGGACTTCTGTGCATTAGGAAGAAACTTTTCGGTTTTCACCGGGGTTGGCGATGTATAATTAACAAGAAAGTCTTGGGGTAAAGGATTCGGTACTGAAGACCCTGACAACCCTTGTAATAAAGCTTGTTGATGGACATCATGATCATTGTTGTCTTGATAAGTGAAACTATCCAAGTTGATATAATTTTCCATGTTGGAATTGGCAGGAGTATTGGCTTCACTGGGGGTCTTATTAAATCCAAGTTGATTCTGGTTATTGATAATGGAATAAACAGGGTAGATGATAGATAAGTCAGGGGTTTCACTCAACATGTTTTCGAAATCTTGGGTAATGGAGTTCTGGGAGAAGTTAAGGATGTTGTTCAAGTTTTGATTGGTCTGAAACGCAGGGAATTGTGGTTTAAGACCGATAGTCAAGTTATTAATCTGATCATCCAAGTTCATGGTGTTGTTGACAAGGAACTCATCTACTTCAGTGTCGATTGGTTTAGAATTGGGCACAGTTGAAATGGAATTGGAATGACTTGTACCGGTAGACCCGTAGGCAGTAGAAGCTAAGGAACCTCTATTTGACTCAGGTATATCACCAGGAATATCTATATCGTCATCATCAGCGCCAGTGGCAGTGGCGGTAGCAGCAGTAGTAGCACCACCACTGGCACCACTGATAGATTGACTAGACTTAGCCCGCTTCATCTCTTCAATCTTATCAGGGGGATAATCTAAGTACCCACATTTAACCTTGTGTTTGATACAATTCATACATTGGGGCAAATCCTCAGAACATTTGACTCTTCTTTTCTTACAATTGGGACAGCCAAACTTACTGTTCTTGTGTCTTCTTCTCTTAGCAAGGATCTCTCCCGAAGACGACATGGCCAGCACCAACAGGAATTAAAAAAAAAAGAATGAAGAATAAAAAGAATAAAAAAAAAAATATCTATCTATCCACCAGAAAAACACAAAATATCCGCAAATAAAGTTTAAAACAACAGTACGATTAACTAACTTTGTTGGACAATCCTAAACACGGTGAGAATTGAACAACGATGGACGAGTGAAGAACGGAGATCGCCTATGGGTTCACATACAGAGAACTTCTTAAGGGTCACCGAACAAATCAGAAGAATTAGCGTTTATGCACGCCCAGTGAATACGACTTTGGGGGATAGTCGTAAAATGGAAGTTAAACAAGAGAGAAGGTAAATGTAAGGCAATAAGGCAAACGCAAGGATACAAGGCACGGAACTTTCCAAAGAGACATCAGATTAACATTACATGAAGTGTAGGTTAAGGCTTTCAGGAGCATTGACATTATTTTTTGGACCAATAGAGTAGTGGAGGAGATTGGGGGGAGATAAAGCGAGAAAAAGTGGGGGAGACTAGGAGTATGAACCCGTTAAGGTTGGTGAAAATAATGTCAATATGTATCTGCAAGCCTCAGCCCTAATGACACGAATTGTCAGGTACGACTGGGCGATATTAAATTCTCCCTAGGCTGTAGTTAAGCAGTGAGGATTACGTATGCCTGGAAGTAACAAGTCGCCATGGTGGGTAACAGAGATTTCTGCGTGGGGGATCAGGAATCGGTGTGCAGGAGCGCCAAAGCCTACTTCAAGCCTGGCCCGGCTTACGAGGACAATAGTATTTAGATGCAACAAGTCGCATAGTTGTGAACCAGGTAAGCCTCTGGTAAAAGTCACAGTGTCATAGATGTAAGTTGGAGATTTACCAATTTGTCTTTTGATTTCTCGGTAGATCCCACAACAATTTTTTTTTTTTTAACTTTTACTTTTAGTTTATTTTTTTTTATTTTTTTATTTTAGTTTTTTTTTATTTTATTTTTATTTTATTTTATTTTTCTTTTCTTTTCATTAATTTATATATTACATATACTGAGCTACACAAAATATTCGTCATTTAAATCATCATAAAATTTCGAAGTCAAATCATTCTCGTCGTCCAAATCAAAGTCATGACTGATTAGATGGTTTTTAAGTTGGTTAAACTGAACCAAAAAGTTGTGGATGTTGAAATGTTTCAAGATCTGTTGATCCATAAGCACAAACTGATGGTTGGGATTATTTAGGTAATCCTTGACATCAAAATCGTACACGTCCAATCCTCTGTCGTAGTCGATTTTCACGGTGGTCAAAGGTTTTTCATTGCTTGTCAAATAGTTATAATAGTGATTATTCAATTTGTACCGAAACTGACGCTCATCTATAATGTTGGAGAACAACCCATAATTGAATTTAGATTCCACTTCACTATTCACAATTTTGTCATACAGCTGCAGCTTATGTTTATCGATATACGAATTCGAAAAAGCATCCCCTGGCGATCCCGAGTTCTTGGGGGTTGTCAGTAATGACCCAGACAAAGATTGTGACCGGGACTGGGTTCTTGATATTACCGATAAATCCCCACCAAAATTCGCCAACGAAAAGTTGAATATTGGATCATTATCTTCCATCATCTCGTTATCTTGTTCAGAGTCCAACGGATCTTGGGCTAAGGAGGCTTGAGATTCAATATACTTTATGAACTTGGTTTTGATAATATGCTCATGGAATTGATTGTGATCAAACAACCTTAGTGATTCTAATTTACCATAATCGAGTTTATATTCTTTGTTGGGGTCCATCACTTCATTGCTCGAAGACTGACTGTTGGGAATAAAATCTTCAAAGGTGACTTCGTGGGGAATATGCATATAGTGATAATGACGAATATATCGATCACTAAAACGAGTCATTTTGATTTCATTCATGCTTTTCTGGATCACCAGATTAGTCAAAATGTCATTATAACTGAACCGGTAGAGTTCATGGCCGAAAATCAAGTAATTGTAGTAAATTGATAACACATTATATCGTTTTAAAAAGAATGTGGTGGCTCGAATGCAATAATTATCAATGGCAACCAATTGAGAGTGCTTCTTTTTCCAATTAAACTTCCTAGCTCCATAGTAAGGATCATGGAATAATTGGAAATTTCCCTTGAAGTTCGATAGGAAAATAAAATTCACCTGAGGAAAAATATTGTTTAACATACTTCCTAGGGTTTTGTACAATCTCATTATTATGAATTCAATAGGGTTATCAAGATAATCAAGCAAAGCAACAGATGGAGGCAAGTTACTTAACCAACTTCTTAATAATCGATACAATAAATTGGAATCCTCATGGATGGCTTTGGAGTCATTATTTTCAAACAATATAATCAAATCCTCGGTATATTTCTTCAAATGATTGAAACTGAACTTCAAGGATGGCCCATAGTTCCTATCATGACCTTTATTCAAATAATGTTGCAACGTGGAAAGCATTTCTTGAAACTCATACAAAATTTCATGGCTGTACTTGACAAAGTTCACAGACTTGGAGGCAAAGTTCAAAAACATCAACATCATTTTAACATCATACGATAACGTATCAGAACTTCCAAGATTTCGATCGTACACATTTAATAACAAATCTTCAAAAATGCTGATTAAACCCTTACTGAAAATAAACGAATTATTGAGATTGTTGAACTCATAAATACTCACCTTATTCAACAATTCACTGACAACTATTGACAACTCCACGTTAAATTGATGGTTTTTGATCCTTCGTTTGGTGGAAGGATTCGATAAACTGGAAAGAATTAACTGCAAATAATGAATGGAGTTGTCATAATAGACTTGCCCATACTTGATCAACAGTTGCCGTAGACGCAATTTGTGGGATTTGTCCATATCAAACCATTTAATGGAATTGGATCGTATGGTGTATATTGGTAATGCCAACAAGGTATTGACAATTAAATTCCGTTCTATCAACTCGGTTCGGTTCAAGAATTTGTTCAACAATTTGATTTCCAACAAATCCAACGAATTCAGTTTGACTCTCTTCTTCTCATATATAGTGGTTCTGTTGATGCTGAAGGTCTGGGCCCGCCGGATGCCATTCGGTAGTTTCTCCATAGTCAGTTATTTGGGATATGCTGTTCTATAATGATGTAAAAATACAGATGGATAAAAAAAATGAAAACCACCAAACTCAAGCTAACGTGAAATTGGGACAAATTCAGCTCATGTAAACCTGACAATAGTGAAGCTCAAAGAATCGGTGATGAGCAGACAAGTTGAATATAGATATCTGATATCAATTGCTGATCCGGATGGATCCCGCTTCGGCGTACCCCGTATATCCAAGCTACTATGCCACTATGGCCAACAAGCTGTTGCAAGCAAATGAAATAAAAATAAAAAAAATTTTATTGGCCCTTTTATTTGTTTCAGCTTTGGTTGAGAATTTCACTTCGACAGATTGTGATTTTATTGTTGGAATAAACAATCAAGGGCGGAATAATAAAAGGCCGAGTCCAGGGAATATAAGAGCAAATAACAGCCAGATCTCGCGGAGAATGTAAAAGGAGCCCGACAAGTAGTTGAAAACAGAGGATAGTATATAGGTGGCTGCCTCTCTCTCTTAAAGGATAAGATTGCGCAAACGGATTAAAGTAGATATCGTCAAAGATATCACCAGCGATTCTCAAGATAATCGCAACAAAGTTTAAGGTTGCCGTTATTATAGCAAGGATATCCGCCTAAGCGACGGAAGTCAAATCTGGGGCTAAGGAATGATAACTAGGAGAGATGGTCTATATAAATTAGTAAGAAAGCTAGAGCGTTATTAGTAAGTAGAAAGAACCCCAAGTTACTTTTGAGGTTGTTAATTTATGATTGGCGACTTTGATAACACTCTGCTGTCAAGAATTGACATTTTCAGCCATTGAAATATCTATTGTTAACAATTGTTAACAATTGTCATGAGATCAAGGCCCAATCGCTTGCCAGCCATGTGTAGTTTCATCACTACGTGGAGTCAGGACGGTGATGCCGAACTGTTAACAGCCGCCATACTGACGGGAAATTTCCTTTATTGACAATTGCTCTAGATTTAGTCGACTTATATCACCAGTAGATAGAAGGGTCGACAAAAACATGTGAAACAGTTGACACCCAAAGCAGATCAAGGGGCTTAAATAAGTAAATCTTCCAACAAACAAGAACAATCAACAGATTATGTAAGTGAACAGTCTGAACGCTGTCATAACTAAATCCTTGATCTATAATTCAGACACCAACTGTCGCTTTTAAGCTTTGAACGGCACCATCAGACACAGTAACCAGACACGGAGCTCAAGTACTATTTTGACACGACAAACCAATACTAACACTGGCAATAAGTTATCCTGGCAATTCTTCTCCCACTACTGGGGCTCATATCTTCTTTTTAGTGTTCCAACATTTCCCGAACATTTATTGTGTAACTTTCTATTGTTTAACCTAAAACTCTCGTGGTTGATTGGGCCGTGTATTGTCTCGGCTCGTTTACAGGTTAGTCAAAAAAGGTTCTATTTTTAGGGGACGATTCTCGACCTTACCGATAGGGGCTATTAGGACATGTTGCTGGAACGGGGTTGTCAATTAGGGTTTGTAATTCTTGTTCCAGATCATTCATATCTGATTGATCATCAAAAAAGTAGGCTGATCGTTAAAGGAGTAGATTGATTAGGGACAAAAGAGCATGATCAAATTCAGAATTGTTAACATTGTTTTGGAATCATGGGTCACAAATCTGGATCCTCGTCTCTGTAGATAACACCTAGGGTCACTGAAATGCGGCGAACCAGTACATTATAATTATACTCGCCTCGATCTATTTAGTGTCCGATAAAGAAGGCACCTTATGCAGCATTTGAGACGCAAGAGCCTCTAACAGGAAAAATAACACAAACGCTAACTTGCAAATACCTGAAGCAGAAGGAAGAAAATCTTGGCCAGGGCACAGGATCCGTGCGGCGTTCAAGGTGAGTTTCGGGGGTGGATGGTCGGAAGCTGAAAAAATAGACTATTAGTCATTGATTATCAAGGTTATGTCGAAAAGTGGACAAGTTGATTTGATTTAATGAAGAGAAGTTCATTTGATTTAATGGAAAGAAGTTCATTTGATTCAATGGAAAGAAGTTCATTTGATTAATGTGGTGGTAGTTGGATTGATGGAGATTGGATGTTCTCAATACTGTTAACTGTTCTTTTCTATACTCTTGAATACTCTCCACCACTCTCCAATACTCTCCAATACTGTTGAATGCTGAACAAATACTTCACTGTTCTCCAATACTAGACTATTCTTCATTCTCTTCAATCTGTTCAATACTTCCATACCCCAATACCCCAATACCCCTATAGCCCAATTCCTCTATACTCTTGAATGTCTCAATATCAATCTCAATGTCAATGTCTCAATATTTAAGTAATCCTACATAATCACTCATTCGGACAAAGATCTACACTCCACATAGTAAATGCTTCTGAAAGATTTGATCAACTATCTGGTAAAATATCTTTTGAAATATCTGCTGAACTGGCTAACTATCCAGTCGACTATCTGGCTAAGTATCCAGTCAACTATCTGGGAAACTGAAATACCCGGTAACAAGACTCGTAAAGTCTCTACCGCTAAGCCTCTTCTACTATACACCCCAACACCACTTCGTATCTTCCATCTCCTACCCCTTTTCAAACAATTCCGAATACATAAGTCCGTTACTTAACAATGTAGACGTGCAAGGGCTAACTAAAACCTTGAAATTCCTTTATCTCATGCACGGCTGACAACACATGTATCATAAGCTTAAAGACTGCAAAACGCTCTCAATTTGAAACGGTGACTGGATCTTTCAAAACGCTGTCTACCACCTTCAAAACCTTGTGGTTATTATTCTCTGATAATAAAACGTTTCTCTGGAGATTCTCGACTCTACGTCACTGCAATAGACGAGATATCGTCCAAGCAAATCTTTCATACTAATAGCTATTGTTGCAGCGCATCTCCGCTGCAGGAAACCTTAATTCTTTACCAAGAATTCCAATATTCGTACAGTGTTTTCAGGATGAATAACGCACCCTCTTTAAACGGATGTCGCATTACACTCAGATAGATTACGCAACCTCTAGGCAGTAAATATCACATCCCATAAGGAAGAAAATGCCGATTGT